>CANYLF010324690.1:0-12734 GCA_948193215.1 Bocquillonia castaneifolia
CTATCAAGGGGTGTTGTCACCTCTCCTATTGTTATAGTCGGTGGAGTCCACCCTACAAGAATTTGATCCCAAACATCGATTTGGTCACTATCCAAATAGCATTGCATACGCAACTTCCAATAAGGATAGTCACTTCCATCGAAGTAAGGTCTCAAACTAGAAATACCTTCACCCATAGACATCTTGAAGATCTTTTACTCCTACTTAAGGTATTAATGAGCAACAAGGCTCTGATACCAACTGAAATATCAAGAGGGGGGTGAATTGGTGCGGAATTAAAAATTTTAGAGAGAATGGAGATGAAGTAGAATGAACACATAAGGATTTTATAGTGGTTCAGATCCCTTTGGGGTTCCACTAACCACAATAGTGTTACAAAGGATTTCAAGGCTATCCCAAACCTTTACAATGAGTTTTATCCAAGGCTCACTCACAAACTCTAGTGTTTCCAAGAGGTTAACACGAAACGTTTACAATGAGTTTTACAAATGGCTAACTCATAACCAACCCTAGTGTTTCCCCAACTCACAAAGAATCGACACTAGTACAATGGATAACTCAACCCAAGCAACAAATGCTCTAAAGTTCTAGCTACCCCAAAACCAAACAGCAATTAATTACAAATGATTGAGAAATAAATTTACAAGAGTTTGGCTATCAAAGAATTAATGTTCTATATTGAAGAACATTTATGAAGGGTATTTATAGCCAAAATACCCAAAACTAACTGTTAGAAACAACCCCAAAGGTGTCTCCAACGTCTAATTGCTTTTGCATTAAATGTAATGAAATCTGTCAGATCGCGGGCACGATATTGAAGGTCACGGGCGCAATCTTCCCAACGGCTAGTTTTTTTAGAATCTTCCTTGAATATCGCGGGGGCGATATCAAAAATCGCGGGTGCGAAATGACCAGCCAGGGGATGCCTTTGAGAATGGCTTTCTGTTTGAACAAATCGTGGGGGCGATTTTGTACATCGCGGGCGCGATCTTAGTGACTAGAGAATTCTTCAAAAAAGGACTTTCTGTTTCTCAAGTCGCGGGTGTGATTTGGACAGTTGTGGGCACGATCTAAGTGTACGGAAGCCTTTCAAGTTTTCACCAAAAATCTTGGGGGATCTCCATTTCACGGGCGAGATATGTAGTTGGTCGCGGGGGCGATCCTATTATCACAGGCGTGATTTAATGCCACGGACGTGAAATCCTTGGTCCTGGGCGCGATTTACAGGAATCATTCAAAACTAGTTTGAAAACCAACCTACACACTTGGAAACTTTAATTGTAAGACAAAGATAAGGGGTTGTTAAACTCAAAATAAGATGGATTTACGCCACTAAGGCTAACACTTTGAGATATTGAATGTTAAGAAGCCGGATTTTCTCTGGATAGGCATAAAAATATATGTTGTCTAGGTCTCCATCTACTAAAAGATGAACCCTGTCAAAGAAAGAACAAAGGGTCAAGGATGTGGTAAGCTGAGGTTTCGTTATCATCAACCTATTAAAAAAAGATGGGTTTCTATGCATTTTTTGGGAAACACATATATGGACCGTGGCTACTACAACATATGTATTACTAGTGGGGTCCACAAATAAAATCTGTATATGAGCTCATTTATTATAAACACAGATTATTAAATCATAGTTCATACCTGAATTTTTTATATTCAATGAACATTTGTATGGAAAAAATCTTACTTAAACTCGATATTTTCTTTGGGCACTTAATCCTCGTCTTTATATACCCTTCACAATTCAAAGTATCTATGTAAGTATAGATTTAAGAAGACCCGAGCTAAGAAATTCTAACCCCTGGCCAACCAATTTTTTTATACGTTCTTCATGCTCATAATTGAACTATTGCAAATCGAGTAACAATGGATAAATATCGATTAGCCCATTATTTTATTGGTTCCTCCAGCCTATCCACAAAATTGATAGTTGGTACAAAAGCTTTTCCAGGTAGTAAAGGAAAGAACTAGTTGTGGCAATTGATAGATATATAATTGGCAGTTATTAGGGCGTCTGCAATTGGAGTATAATTGAGGATTTATTGAACTCTCCCTCATTATACTCTATATTCTAAGAGATTTATGAAGTATAATGTACATTAAATGGTTAATATATATCAACTGTATAATGGTGGACTCTTTGACGGCAAAAGCTGCTTTTAACAGTTTTTTTCTTTTTCTTTTTTTTTTTACTTTTTAAGTTAGATAGTACTCCCTCCGTTTCATAATATCAGTCTTTTAAGGTTATGCACATGGATTAAGGAAGCTATTAATTAGTCTAGATTTTAGGAAAAAAATGATTGAAATGACTAAGTTGCCCTTTTATAGAGATTTGTAATTTTTATTTTTATATGTTAAGTAAAGTAGTAATAAGCAATAAAGTGTGAGGATAAAAGTGGAAAAAGAGCATTTAATGTTGCATTGGTATTTGAAAGCGACTGATATTTTGAAACAAATGACATTTTTTAAAAAGACTAATATTTTGAAACGGAGGGAGTATTAAATAGGCAAACGGGCCAAAAAAGCACTTAAACTTTTGACCTATGGTTTTTGAAGCCCCTCATCATTGACTCGGCGTAACCAGGTCCTTGAAGTCAAAAAAAATTAGTTCAAATATACTCTTATCCAGACTCCCATTAAGTCTTTCCAAACTTTGTTACTTTATCACATGGGACCCATTTAAAAAAATGTAACCGTTGCTATCAATTAACCCATATTTCCACTCTATTATGCATGATTTTTAACTTCTGGGTTAATTGATAGCAACGGTTACATTTTTTAAATGGGTCACACGTGATAAAGTAATAAAGTTTGGAGAGAGCTAATGAGAGTTTGGACAAGGGTTTAATTGAACTAACTTTTTTTAACTTCAGGGACCTAGTTACACCGAGTCAAAGATGAGGAGCTTTAAAAACCCCGGGTCAAAAGTTTGAAGGCTTTTTTGGTCCTTTTGCCTATTAAATAATAGATGTGTGATTTAATTGTGGGTCCTAAATTATGTGTTTAACCATTAGAGAATATAGTATAATAAATATAGAATTTAATGAATTGATGAGCTGGCATGTATATTAAATTCTTGCGGTGTTTAACATTGAGGATGCCCCGAAGTTTACAATTGAATATTTGGACTCTGGCCCTATAAATTATAACGAAAAATCATGCGATCAATCGTGTTTTTTTTTAAAAAAAAAAGGTGATCAATAATGTTTTTGAATATAAAATTATAAATATAACAAAGACATGCTTTAGAATCATGGCATATCAATTTCATTTTTAAGATTTTGAGTTACAGATAGAAAGAGCTGGAAATTAGTTGGGCTAGTTCATGCGGGCCTGGTCAGTGGCCAGCTAAAACCTTTAAGCCTCATGTACTAAAAACACTTTCTGTTCATGGCTTTATGAAGTGCCCTCAAGCTGGATTTTCACAACCTTCAATAATTCGTATTCTGATTACATAATTAATACTTTCTCCTTCTCATGATAATTATTTTTTTTTGACATTGATTTGGATTGGTAAAACAAAAAATTCAAGATAAAATTATTTTTTTTTATAGTTTTTACCACTTAGATATCCAGAACCCATTTAGAGTTCCAACTAATCCCGGATCGAGTAAGTTACATTTTGGAATTACACTCTTCTCATGCGGTCCTAAAGATCGAACTCTCAACTTCCAAACATAAAGCGTGAAATCATTTAAGACATATGAATGAAACAAAAAGCGTTTATTACTTTCAAAAATTTAAAATAAAAATGCATATCATTGCAATATAAACGGAGTGCTTAATTTACAATCGGCTGTTGGCCATATGTAACAATCTAGGCATTTTTGCTTAATTTTAATATACATGTACTTACGTCTTAAAATGTAAATATTCTGCCTCCCATATTTTTTATTTTCTTTCCTCAACATTCTCATCCCTCTCATTCTTTTTTTCCCCTTTCCTCTCCACCGTAATCCCACCTTTTCATAATTAAATTTATAATTCCATCTCTACTTATAAGGAATATATGTGAATGGGATGTATAATTTTTTTTTAAAAAAAGGAATTATAACATAAAGAAAATCAGATATATTTTCATCTTTAAAAAAGAAATTCTGGTCAAATGATTGAAAAATAGACGAATGGTGTATTAACAAAAGAAAAGAAAAAAAAAATTAACAAAGAAAACTGTAAGCAAAAAAGGAAATATATATTTTTTTGATTGGAGGAAATATATTATTTTGGCTATTAGGATAAAGATCGATTGGTGTCCTTTATTTATTTATTTATTCCATATGAACAGTTTTAGTTTTCTTATTGTTTATAAAATCATTATTAATTTCTCTAAAATTTGAACATAAGCCGAAAATTTTTTACTAGAAGTCAAGTAACCGTGTACTTAAATGGTATACACATATTTGCCTTTTCTATTAAGCAATTGGCCAATTAACTTATTTTCCCTTGAAGAAAATTTTCTTTTGAAAAACAAAAAGGCCAATTTAATTACCTGCGAGAAACAAACAAGAAAGGGCTATTTGTATTGCCACATAATGAGAATTGGGCAGAGTAAAATACATAAAGTCCCATTGAAGCAACGATGTGGCAGACAAATTAAGAAAGGGCTTATAAAAAAGTCATAAATAAATAAATAATAAGCAAAAAATAAGTTTTTTTTGTTTAGAATGGAATTTCAACTACACATTAAAAAGTCAAAAATAATGGCTATTACGTGTCCTCACCAACACCAATATTCCTAGCAATTTCTTTACACACTGCCAGCAAAAAACCAGTAGTATTGAAATGGTCAATTAAAGAGCCAAAATCCTTTGAATTCTATTAGAGAAAGAGTCTTTCATGACTAAAATCTGGTCAATACATTCATGCCTCTACTTCACAACAACACAATAAAAGCCTCAAGTGCATTAATTTTCTCCCCATAACAACAACAACCACCACCATCATCACCAAAACCTCACACAAAATATGCAAAGCACGTCTCAAAATATTCCGGCCAGGCAAACGATGATCAAAAACGGGATCGAGGGCAATAGAATTCGACGGAATCACGTTCGTCATAATAATTTAGCTCTTTCTTCATCTCCTAGGGTTAGGTCAACAGCTTGTACTTGTTCGAACAGGCCTGGTTCAGCTAGGTGTAGCAAACATGGTTACATTGTACCAAGTGATAGAATGAAGATGCAACATGCTAGCAGAGAAATATTAAGAAGGGCTTTGACACCACCAAATCGGAAAATGAGTCTTCGGTGGTGGAATTTCCGGCCAACACCTAGTCGACTTTCTAACATGTCCATGGCTTAAGTTGCATGGTTTATTTTTATTTTATTTGTAGTTCTGTATTATGTGCAACAAGAGAAGGGGGTTTTATGTCCTGTAAGGAAAAAATAAATGAGTGCTGTAAAAGGCTTTTTTTTTGTTAGTATGTATATTTTACACTTTTCAATTATTTTGCTATTTGATTTGCTAGATCCGCAAGAAATCTAGCGACATTTGATCTAATCAATTTTTTTTTTCATGATTACATTCAAAAACCCTGAATATCTATCTGTTTAGCCTAAAGAATGATCAAGAGACTCATCTATCTCTTAAGAAAACAGCCAACTTATTTTCCTTTGGAGAAATCTAGCGACCTTTTCTTTTATTGATCTATATGAAGAACATAAACAAGCATGTAGGGATGAAAAAATCTACGAACCCGATAGGAACCAATTACTGATCCCGAGTTGATTGAAGATTTCCCAGTTTGAGCGGAGATGGGATGGGGAATCCCCGACTTGTAAAAAGCAGGGATGGAATGGGAATGGAGAGTCCATAAATCCCTGACCCCGGTCCCAAAGATATATATATACATATACATACACACACACACGTACATATTTATGTATATAAATAAAAAGGAAAAATATTTTATAATTTTATTGTATATTTTATAGATTTGTTATTATTTTAATTTTACAATACGTATTAGCATTTTTTAAGTTGATGTCTTTTTTTAATTAATTTACATTCATTTTATATTTTATTTACCATTTTTAATTAATTAAAAAATATTAAATAAATAGAAAAAATATTTAATAGACGCTTATAAATATAATAAGGGAGTAAATCTTCGATCCCCGATCACCGACAGGAACGAGAATGGTAAGTGAAATTTAATCCTCGTTGGAGATGGGGATGGGAGTAGGAGACAGGAAGCGGGGATGGGGAAGGGGAATGGACCCCCGAAGATCCCCAGCTCCGTTGCCATCCCTAAGAATGAGACAGGAAAGTTATATGAAAGGGGAAAAGCTAGTGGTGATGAAAATAATTGAGCTAGTTCAAATGAAAACATCCCGAAATGTTTCCCGAAATACATCGGGTATTCACATCTCTTTTTGTTAGAATGGACATAAGTGATGGATCGGTACAAATTTGGTCTGGTACACTGACCGTCGGGTCTACTTACGGTTCGGTTTCCAAGGCCCAAGACCCAATCCTAACAGAATTATCTTCTAGAAGCACCATCAAGGAGGGCCAGAGGTGTAACACTAAAATTTTAACTATCATGAATTCCTAACAGTTTGAACAAAAATTGTAGTTTTTGAATTATTTTAGTCAATTTATACAATTTTTCTTCAATCTAACTTTATATTCCTTAATAATATACTTAGATAGACCTTAAAAATCAATTTAGAAAAATTATAGAAGTCAAATACAAAAAAGTTACTATTGGGACAGCAACAATGTAAAAATAAAACCGTAATTTACGTTTGAAATCTTAGGTTATCTCACTACCTAAACGAACTAGTTTTGGCCTGAATTTTATAGGGTTTTTAGGGAAATTATTGAGGTATCTAATGGTCAAATATTTGAAGGAAATACTGTTGATTAACTAGCTTCAAGTTACATCACAAACTAAGGTAAAACAGTTCCAAAATTTAAGACAGTGTGGTAAGTGATTTAGGTCGTATTTTAACTCTAACTTCTCATCATTGAAGCCCCTAACATATATTCACATTCTCATAACTAGATTACCACTCAAATTCTCATACAAAAATCATGCAAACACTAGACATACATAAAATCAATTTAAGTTCTAACTTAGCTAAGTTAAGCACACATATACGATCATAAGGTAAATTGTAAACCAACATCAAACATATTTATGGTTATCAAGTTAGCCTTACATATCACATAATAGGTTATTAACTACATCACACACTTTTTATATTCTCATATTTTACATTCGCAAAATGCCCCCGTGCAACATTGGCAACATGTATTTTCCTCTGGCCCACTTGAAATGCACGATGATGCGAAATGCAGGAATTGCACGGTTTCGACAATCAACTAGCAAAATGTCCTGAAAAATATGCCAAGGGGTGACATTTAGCAAATAAAATAACAAGCACCTTAAGTAGAAGTCATCCAATCTCATATCAAGATAATGTTTATAAACTAACACTTTATGCAATACAAAATACCAAAGCAACCATTTACACAAAAATTACCAAAAATACACAAACTCAATCACAAGACCAGGTGGATGACTCATCCTCACCAAATCATTTTTCTCATTCTTTCACAAATGTGAAAAGGTAGCCACTGACGAGACTATCCCACCAACTCAGTCTCGCTATCTCTTAAACAGACAGCTACCCTACCAGTTCTGCTTACCTGAATCACACAATCCATTTTTCCTAAGTCAATCCAACCCATTTGAATATGCCACAGCAATAATATTCATTATAACCATAGCTCAACTTATCTATACTTACCAAATCGGCGTACAATCACATACCCAATTAGCCAACCAATACCACAATGCATATCATATGTTAAACACAAATTCAAAACCATATCAATCAACACATACAACACACATCAAAGCTGGAATTTTTTCACTCAACACACTTATTATTTAACAAGCTAAATACTTAACAAATTACAAGCAAATTCAAGGGTTTGAATTACCCCTTTCCTCACCAACAATTCCTTTGCCTTTGGGGTCACCTAAACATTAAAATTCAATAACATACACACACTTAAAATCACACATAACACATAATTATTAAAACAGAATTATTTCCCCCAATTCTTAATTTGCCATAGGTTTAATAATCAATTCAAAGTGGAATTCAATAAATAAACAGACACACACACACACACACACACACACACACACACATATATAGGTATCATTAATTTGCCGACAACATCCAAATTCACCAAATGAATACCTATACATGATTTAATATGATGCATGAGATGAATGATAACATGACCATATGCATTTTCATGTAGATAGCTTACATGTACTAACTTTAAAAATTCACCAAAACTTATATACACTTAATAAAATTCAGATATTATGCAGAATTATATGTCCATCCTTTGTCTTTGGGTTCACCTAAACAATAAAATTCAATAACATAAAGTTTTAATAACATGATTACAACTTAAAATCATGTTTTCTCCAAATTTCTACATGAACCCTAATTTAATTAAATATTACAAAGGAAATAATTACATTAATTCAAGCTTCTAACCTTCAAATTGTTTTTCACTTAATCCAAAGCCTTAAAGAAAATTTTTGGGTAAATTTTTTATCAAGAAGTGTAAGATGGCAGATGAAGAAATGAAGGAAGAAGAAGAAGAAAGAAATAAGGAAAAGAAGAAGAAGGAAGATAAGGAGAAGAGATAGGATAGGAGTGTGTGTCTCGATGGACATCCACCAACTTTGTCTTTTTTAATAATAATAATAATAATAATAATAATAATAATAATAATAATAATAATAATAATAATAATAATAATAAAACTCTCCATACACCCAAATAAAATTCTGCCAACCAATTAATCCTTCAATCAAACTTATACCACAAACAACTCTTTTAACTTTCCTTATAATTAGGTCCTTATATTCTAACCTAACTTTCATAAACTTTACTACACACAATACTCTTCTACCATATCATTCTATGCAATGTATCATACAATGTTATGATACAAATGATATGATTTATATTGTGGTAATGCATGATTAATTTTTTTCTAAATTTTTATGTCGTGACAATTCTCCCCCACTTAGGAAATTTCATCCTTGAAATTTGAACTTACCACCACTCTTAAATAAATATGGGTATTTGCTTCTCATATGCTCTTCAACCTCCCAAGTTGCTTCCTTATATGAATGTTGACTCCACTTTACTTTTACCATAGGAATTTCATTGCTTCTAAGCTTTCTGACTTGTCTATCTAGAATTTCCACTAGTTCTTCAACATAGGTCAAGTTTTCTGAAATTTCTACTACTGGAGGTTGAATAATATGGCTCGGGTCTGATCTATACCTCCTAAGAATTGAAACATGAAAAACATTATAAACTTGTGCTAATTCTGGTAGTAGAGCTAACCTGTAGGCCAAAGGACCAACTTACTCCAGAATCTCATATGAATCGATGTACCTAGGACTCACTTTCCTTTGTTTACCGAATTGCAGTATACCCCTCCAAGGTGAAACCTGCAAAAACACTTTATCCTCCACTTCATATTCAATGTCTCCTATATGCTTGTCTGAATAACTTTTCTGCCTATCTTGAGCTGCTTTAATACACTCCTTTACTACTAATTAATCTTATCAACTGTTTCTTGAACAACCTCTGGACCTTCTAGTTGTCTTAAACCTTCTACATCCCAACACACAAGGCTTCTACATTTTCTTCCATATAGGGCTTCATATGGAGGCATACGAATACTAGAATGGAAACCATTATTATAAGCAAATTCCATTAATGGTACTTGTTCATCTGAATTTCCATCATATTTTAATGCACACGCCCTCAACATGTCTTCAAAAGTCTGAATAGTTCTCTTTGATTGACCATATGTCTGTGGGAGAAATGTTATGCTAAATGTAGTTTAGTTCCCATCGCTGCTTGTAGGCTTTTCTAGAAATGTGAAGTAAAATGAGGATCCCTGTCTGATACAATTGAATATGGCACACCATGGAATCTTACAATTTCTCTAACATATAAATGTGCTAACTTGTCTAAAGAGTTAGTCCGTTGAATAGGAAGAAAATGTGTAGATTTAGTTAATCTATCAACTATCACCCACACAGTATCATACTTCCTAAAGGTGCAGGGTAAACCAATCACAAATCCATGGTTATTCGTTCTCATTTCCACTCAGGCATAGAAAGAGAATGTAGTTTACCTGCAGGTACTTGGTGCTCAGCTTTTACCTATTGGCATATTAAACATCTAACAACATACTCTGTAACTTCCTTTTTCATTTTGGGCTACCAGTAATGCTTCTTCAAGTTATGGTACATTTTGGTACTCCCTGGATGCATAGAATAAGGTGACTTATGTGCCTCCCAGAAAATCTTTTATTTCAATTCTATTAAGTTAAGAATATACACTCGATTCTTCATAACCCAAATACCATCATCCCGCTCTGATATTTTGCTCAGCTTCCCCTCTTGTCTACTCTTTTGGACTTTTTTTAAATATGAATCAGTTAATTGTGCTTGCTTAATGTCTTCTAATAATTGTGGTCTTGTATTCATAGTGGCTAACAATAGTCCATTTTCCTCAAAGATAGAAAAACCCATAGCTCGTAAAGAAATTACTGAATTCAAACGATATGTGATCATACCTGCAGCTCGTTCATCTAATTTCCTACTCAAAGCATCAGTAACTACATTTGCCTTCCCATAATGGTAATCAATGCTACAGTCATAATCCTTTAGTAGCTCCATCCATCTCCTTTGTCGGAGGTTGAGTTCCTTTTCTGTAGGTATATATTTAAGGCTCTTATGGTCAATGTATATATGAAAAGTCCCACCATATAAATAGTGTCTCCAAATCTTTAAGGCACATATAATGGCTACAAGCTCCAAGTCATGGGTAGGATAATGCAGTTCCTGTGGTCTGAGTTGTCTGGATGCATACGCTATTAACCGTTCATCTTGCATTAAAACACATCCTAATCCATTCAAATAATCATATCAGTATAAACAACATATTTCCCTCCCTGTCTAGATAGTATGAGTATAGGTGCAGAAGTCAATCGGTGCTTCAGTTCTTTAAAACTAGCATGGCATCTGTTTGTCCACTGGAATTTAACTTGTTTCTTCAATAAATTTGTTAGTGGCTTTACAATTATGGAAAAGTCTTTCACAAACTGCCTATAATATCCTGCTAATTCCAAAAAAACTGCGTACTTCTGTCACATTTTTTGGCGCTTCCCATTCTTTAATTGTTTTCACCTTGGATGGATCAGGCTGAACCCCCTGTGCTGATACTATATGCCCTAAAAATGCGATCTCATTCATCCAGAATTCACACTTACTAAATTTGGCATAAAGTTATTTCTCCCTCAAAACTTGCAAAGCAATTCTCAAATGACTTTCATGTTGTTCCCGATGAGCAGAGTATATCTAGTTGTCATCAATGAAAATAATTACAATGTGATCCAAATATGGTTGGAAAATATTATTCATTAATGACATAAACGCAGCAGGTGCATTAGATAACGCCAATGGCATCACAATAAATTCATAATGACCATACCGTGTTCTAAATGCTATTTTGGGTATAGAACTCTCTCCAACTCGCAACTGCCAATAACCAGATCGTAGATCAATTTTCGAGAAAACTGAGGCTCCTCTAAGTTGATCAACTAAATCATCAATTCTAGGCACCGGGTACTTGTTCTTTACTATGATTTGGTTCAATCTTCTATAATCAATGCACAACCGCATGCTCCGATCCTTTTTCTTCACAAATAGGACTGGTGCTCCCTAGGGTGAAGTGCTTGGCTGGATGAACCCTTTTTCTAACAATTCTTCCATCTGCTTCTTCAATTCTTGAAGTTCTGATGGTGCCAGTCTATATGGTGCTATGGATGAAACGACCCGAAACCAAAACAATATAATAAGGAATTAAATACATAGTAATAATAATTAGTCTTAAATTAAAATTCAATTAAAACTCCTTTTCAAAGTATTTTTTTTCTGAAAATGGGGTAACAATGACCGTTGTTAAGTGAGCAATGATCGTTGTCAACCTAACAACGATCATTGTTACCCCATTTTCAGAAACAAAATTACTTTGAAAAGGAGTTTTAATTGAATTTTAATTTAAGACTAATTACTATTACTATGTATTTAATTCCTTATTATATTGTTTTAGTTTCGGGTCGTTTCATTTTGGTATCAGAGCGGGGATTAGGTCCCTAGGGAACATGTTTTAGTAAAATGACCATAACTTTTAGCAGAGGATGAACTAGAACGCCCGTAATATACCAAATCGAAGCTTATTCAGAGATCTAGATGAGTTATCGAGTTCATCTATAACAGCCTAGTTTGGGGGTCAAAAACAATCATTTGAAGCCTCAAAATTGAGGTTTAATGTTGAAAGGTGCAAATTGTGTGTTTGTGCATGAATGTAATTGTGACATGCAATTGAAATGTGTGAATGTGTGATGTGATACGTGATTACATGAAGTCAATTCGTGCAATGAGATATGTCAATGTGAATCAAAGATGATAGTGTGTTTGTAATGTGTAAAATGCTTGTGTGAAAGAAGTGTTGAGGTAGAGGGAATTAAGCGCATATCATGCAAGCATTCGATAGTTGTGCATGGTGCATTCATTGTAGTAAAGTTTGCTAATCATATAGGCATGGATGAACATTCTGAAAGCCTAGTAGGTTCAGAGGGGTCAGTACATGCACACCCTA
>CANYLF010324845.1:0-10189 GCA_948193215.1 Bocquillonia castaneifolia
GATGAATTTTTAGGAATCTGCGACGGCTTAGTTCATCGCATAAAAGGTGAATTTCTTGTAGTGATAGCATGTCTTTTAAATCGTTTTAGTTTGTGCTTCATACTTTACGTTTAGTATTCTTTTATTTTCTCTCTACAATATAAGTCAGATTAAATTGGTCAAATTTAAAACTTGCTATAAATGAGAAGTTTGAAATATATTTAAAAATATATATATACGAAAGTTAGGGATATGTTTGATTTCAAATCAATCTGACGTATCTTTGTCAAATAGGAGAGAGAATGCCACTAAAATATGATATATAAGATGAAACATATATCTGGTTATATTTGACATTAAACATAAAATATGAAGTATAAACTGAGATGATTTAAAAGTCAAGTTATATTTTAAAAAAAGGAAGTAAACTCCATGCTATATTTAAATATTATCTCTATGTATAATATGTATAATAATATAATATATTATCTAAAAGGTTGCCTATTACAATTTTACATAAAAAAAACTTACAAATTTTATGTATAAATAGGCAAAATATTTTTATTAGATTTATTTTTTTTGTGTTTTATAGTATAATGTTATTTTTGTGGTTAAAATTTTTTTTAAATGGTTAATAACTCATTTAGGTAATTACAATATAAAACAGTTAAATATTAAATATTCAAAACATCAAATCTTAATCATGATTAACTGAATAATCATTTTAAAATTTTAGATTTAGATATGTTATAGATGTATTAAACAGTGTATGCATACCACTGCCTTTCAAAAAAAATCATATACTCCCTCCGTCCCAAAAAGATAGGTAGTTTTGAAGGATTTTTTTATCCCAAATTATGTACAGTAATTTAATGCTTAAAATGATAAAATGTCATATATTCCCTTAGTTATTGTTGTGTTGGCTTTAATTTCAATATAAATTTCTAGGATTTAATTTCAAAAATAAGGGTAATTATTGACTTTTTCGTAGTGAATTAATGCATTTTACCAAGTTAAACTAACTTCCTTAATATGCGTATTTATTTTTAAAAAGTCAATCTTTTTGAGATAGACGGAGTATATATATTTTTTTCCCAAAAAACTGTAGTACATCATTATTATTTTTTTATTTTTATAAGTATCCAAAAGGAAAAAAAATTAAAAAAAAAAAACATAGAATTTCCATGCACCAAAAGAAATTACGGACATGAAGTAGTAGTATAGCCATATGTGTGTATATAAGAAGCTCAAAGTTCAACAAATCATTCTCACCTACTTTTCTTTCTTCTTTTCTTAATCTCTTTCTTTCTTATTTCCTCCCTCTCTCTCTCTTTCTCTCTCTCAGCAATATATTGCTGCTAGATCTTGAGCAATATAAATATATATTTCCAGTAACTCTTTATATCTATTCTGTTTCATCACTTCTCCTTGCTCTTCAAAACAGCTTTATCTTAGATATGTTTATTATATAATTGTTTTTTTTTTTTTTGGTGTTATAAATCTTTAATGACTTCCGTTTCTCTCTGAAGTACTCTTTCCTTCTTTTTTCTGTTTTCTTTATTATTATTTTTTTTACTTCTCTTGAACCCTTTATGCTCCTCTTGATGGTGATTAATCGCTCTCTACCTATCACATAATATTACAAAAATAAAATAAAAAAGAAAACCCACAAATCCCAAAACCATGAATTACCTAAAACCATTTAGCAGTTGAAAGTTTTTCTTTTTTTTTTGAGTGGAAGCAGTTGAAAGTGTTGGTTTTGTGTGTTTGTGTTCTTTCTTTTTCATCTGTTCTTTTTTCCTTTTCTTTATTTATTTATTTGAACAGAAGTAGGCTTTTTTTTCTAAAGGTGCTTCCTTTCCCTTTCATCATTCTTGGATTTTATTTGTGAACTCCTTTCATAGGTCAATGTGGCAAATATATATATATATATATATAGACCCACACCAAATAGATATTTATTCAAACCATTTGTTAAATGCTATTTGTAATCACTAAAAAGCACATATAAATAAATATCCATGAGTATATAGTTAGATCTCCCTCTTCCTCAATCTTCTCGGTTCTTTAACTTTGTGTTTCTTGCTTCTAAGCCCCAAAATCATTTTCTTCTTCTCTTCTAATGCATGGATTGTTCAAAAAAAAAAACCAGTCATTGTTTGCAGGTGCAGCATCACCAAGATTCACATGCAAAATGCAGGGGCATATTATTATTCTGTTTCTCTTTAAATACCTAATCTGCCCAAGTTTTTATTTGAAGGTGAGAATCTTGATGATGCTGCATCAGCCATAAATGACTAATATATCTACCTGAAACTATCGGATCCAACACTTTTTAGTTCATCTAATTAAACTAAGGTAAGTTTAGCTATTCCCATCTTGAAATTTTCTTCCTTTTCTTTTAGTTTCACTTGAGAAAATTGGTGGGAATTTATATAATATATATTTTAAAATATATATATTTATGTAGTACTATATAGCTACACAGGAAGCTAATTAATTAATTTTTTTTTGGACATGATTGTTGGCTAGATTCCCTCTTTGTTTGCTTATTTGCAGGGAATGAAAGTTGCTATGATGAAGGTACAGATACAAAGATCATCTTCGTATCTATGATGATAGGATAGATATGGAATAGACCAGGTCAGATAAACTGGGCTGTCTTCTTTTTTCTTTTTTTTTTGCTTTTCTTTTTTTAATATGCTTTCTATAATTATATTATTCATCATGTTATATTGATTTACATATAAAGTTTAGCCAATTGTATGTGTTCTAAGTCTAGGGTTTTGTAAATTATGAAGGGTAATTAAGTTTTCCTCCATGTGTACGTAGATATAGCTATTTACTGACTTTAAACTTATAAATATATGGTTGGCTTTCTTTTAATTATAATTAATAAGGTTGCATATGAAAGTTTCTTGTGTATATATATATTGCAGAATTAATTATCCATCAGTAGTTCTTCGAGGATATCCTAATTCACTAGAAGAATATTCACCAAATAATCGTTTCCTCAATGACCATCTATCAATATTTCTTTCAAAATTAATAAATTTCTTGCATTTCAGTTTTAAAAGTTTTATAACATACTGAAGACAGACTATATTAAATTTCTTTCCTATATTTTTTTTTTCAAAAAAAAACTTTGAAATGTTCTTCCATCGATCTCTATTGGTTGCATGTCTCTTTTGGAGTTTTTTTTTAATAAGTCTCTTTTGGAGTTTGAGATTATATATATGTAAATGTATTCTCTTAATTTGTTGTTTCCTTTAACTTATCTAAAATGTAAATTTATTTGTTTTCCACACATATATATAAGTTTTGATTCGGAGGTTATGATTTTATTACTATTATATTAATTTTCTATAAAAATTTTAAGCCCTTTTGGCGTCCTTCCAAAGGAATCTATGAGAAACTGTTGAGTTTCAATGTGCATGAAGAACTACTGATTATTTTTTACACTCAGACTTGTTCTGGCATAGCCATATATAATGTCCCACATGCATATATTTGTCTTTTAAAAAAAGAACAAAAAATAATTATTAATAATATTAATTAGCCCTTAATTAACTAGCTGTAACTCAGCATATAATAAATCATTATGATATATTATTAATTTTTCCAACAACACATTATCATATATGCACTGGCTCGTGAAGGTATTTTCTTGGGTGAAGAGTACTTAATTTGCAAGTATGTAGCTAAGAGCTAAATAAAAAGAAATAATCATTAGAAAATGCTTTGAGGGAGATCAATTTAATTAATTATATACTTATATCTAAGAGAATCATCTTCTTGGTTGCATCATTAATTAATGTTTTTGAGATTTTTTTATAAATTTTGATATTTTATATGGACCGTATATATAAATAAGTAGGTAAATCTACTCCAAATCTGGTTTCTTGGAAGATTTGGTAGTTCCTTCTGATCAGAGATTGTACTCTGGAAATTAAGCGGAACTTAGTGATACATATATATATATATATTCCATTGATATGGGTGTTGATGAAGAAGAATATCTAAAGGCTAAGGGATGATATATGTGGGGTTATGCAATTAGTGACAAAAGCTGTTATGTCAAATTTGACAAGTGTGAATTGGCAAAGAGCAACAAATCATTCTTTCTTCTTAAGGTCCACAAGTACATTGAGAGTAGAGGAAAATAAAAACGATCTTAATGTGTACTATATGAATCTTGGCAAATCAGTTTTGCTATAAGAAATTTGCTTTTTTGCATATGCAAATAATGCATTTTTGGATTTGTATGCTGAGATGATACTTCACTTCTTGATTGATAACTTCTTATTATCTCAATCATTTCTTATCAAATCTTTAGACCTTTGTTTTATAGAAGGAACATATCCACAAAAGTATTTGGAAATTGAGTATCATAAACAATTCTATAGTTAATTACATGAACTTTGTTCTGGGATAATAGTATTATGCATTTTAATTTTTAGTTAAAATTTCTCTTCAAAGTATATATAAATACTGACACGAAAATGCTCGCATAACATTTTTGTCACATTTTTATAGTGTCAAGTAGCACAATTATATATTTAACATGTTAGTAAAAATATACAATTGGATATATTTGAAATAGAAAACATATGAATGGAGTTGTTTAAAACAACTCGGAAATATAACTGATTAAATCCGAATGATTTGGATGTTGAAATATATTTAAAAGTTTGAATACAGTATTATTATTTTCATCTCCTAAAATGATCTGTGAAATTATAGTTAGCAAGTTTGTATTTATAGATACTTTTTTCTTTTTTTTACTATATTTTTTCCTTTACTTTTTTAGCATTGAATATATATACACCGGGTGTGGGTCAAAAAAAATTCTTCTAGCAAAACATTGACATTTGATCATTTCATTTTCATTGCAATATTTTATCAAATTTTGATAAGTCTGGATTTTATTGAAAAAGGACCAAGATGGTCACAATTAAAAGCGTATACTTGGTGCATTTAAAGGAATATTTATTTTTCTCTAAATGCTGGCTCAAGAATTGAATATCAACAAGAGGATAAAACTCTCTTAGCTACTAGCCTCTTGAACTATATTTTTTTCCCAAGTTTTTAAGAAGTTCATTATGGTTTTAATTTAATGTTATGATTACTTCTTCTTCATAGATGACCACTTGCCCTTTAAGCAACCATGTGGCTGAAGGTATTTTTCCCCTTAAAAATTATTCATTCCACAATTTGAAGTGGAAATTAATACCGATATGCAATTTATTTGATCTTTTCGCTTCTTTTTCTATATGTTAAGCATGTATGCGTTCAAAATTGTCCTGATGTGAATTTTTTTTGAATTATACTTGCAAGATTAAAATCTTTCCTCCTTAACTAAAATTAAGGGCGTGTAGAATTCAAGTACTTTTGAGCTATTAAAATTTGATTTGCATGTTATACAAATTCAATTTGACAGCTATTGAATCGAGTTGATGTATCAATATCTTAAATAGCAAATTAAGTCGTGTTTACACTTGGTTAAAGTAGCTCGTGAACTTAGTCAAAGATTAAGCTCGTGAACTTAGTCAAATATTAACTTATAATTTATTTATGTTGCATTTAAATATTAAAAAATAGGCATGTAGGGTTTTTTTAGCCTCAATTTTAGGTTAATTATCAAAATTAGCCTCACATTTAAATTGTATCAATTTAATATCTACTGAATTGACAGTCACTTTTATAAAAATTATCGTGTCATTATGTTTTGTCATCATAGGCACACATTTGCATATATCTAAAATGGGTTAAAAAAGTTAAAGGACCAATTTAAACACTTTTAAAATTATGAAGTATTTAAAATTTACACAAAATTTAGAGATATATAAGATTATTATCCCTAATAAAATTTTTTTTGAGTTTGTTCAAATTTATTTAATTAATCATTTTATTTGAGTTTTAGCATGAATATGAACAAAATTCTTATTTCTATGTATGATTACTTGGTCAAACTGAGTTAAGTCCGAGTATTTTAGATGCTAATTGAATTGGATTTCATTCATATGAATACAAAATATAAAAATTAATCTAGTCAATTTGAAATTTTGAATAAGGTACTGGAATTTAATATTCAATCGAGACAACAAAAAAAAAATTTCATAAATAACCATATTGCATCTATAAAAGAAAATAATTTTGTAATCTAAAACATCAATAAAGAATAATTCATTTATACTATTGATGACACCTTGGCTCGACTCCAATTACACAATTTCAATTTTGTTATATAAGTTTTTCGATAACTCTTCATCTTTCATAATGGCAGAGATCCACATCACGTACTATAGTATAACAAAGATAAATCTTCTATCAATAGATCAGATTGCACTCCCACAAAAAGAGGAGAAAAACAAAATAACAAAACTCCCATAAAAAGAAGAAAAACAAAATAACAAAACTCCTATAAAGAGAAGAAAAACAACTCCCACAAAGAAGAGAAAAATAAAAATCTCAAAAAATGAGAGAATAAACCTAAATGCAGGTAAAAACACATGATTTATTATTAAAAGTAAAGAAAATTAATGTAAAAAGAACTTATCGTCGATGAAAAAAGATGATGATAGTCCAAAACAAAGAAAACAAATATGATTATTTTTTAGAGAATAAGAGAGGTGGTGGCTTCTCTCTCTGTTATTATTATACTATAAATTAGAACTTAAATATATTACTTTGATAACTTAATTATAAAAAAATAAATATTTTTTTGATAAAAAGATAAATACTTCTTTTCATAAAAAAAAATAAATATAAATTTTCAGAAAAATCCCATTGCAAATACTTTGATGATACATGGTATTAGTTTTTTTTTCCATATCAAATAATATCCGGGACAACAAGTCTAGCTATACCACTGAATTCCACTAATTAATTTGACATTTGGCTTTTAAAAACTTTGAAATGTCAACACCAATAAAAATGTACAACAAGATAAGTTTTGAGGATTCAAACTTGAAAATCAATGATACGTTTTATTATAAACCAATAAATCTTTTTTTCATGTTGTAAATACAATAAAAAAATGTTAAAATTGATTTAAAAATTTTAGGTTTAGGGACATTGTTTTAAAATATTTCTTCTAATAACCACATATTCTTATTTGTTTGAGGATAAAAATTAAAAATCAACTGGCATTAACTAAGGTACAAGCTGACGCGACTACGAATATAGAGCATGAAAGTACATCATCCTTCTATGGAGAGAAAGAGACCAAGTTACAGACTTAGAACAACAAACAACTAGCAGAGCTTGAAATGATTAAATCAACAAGCGTTAGATATATACAGAATTGATGTCAGAAGCAGATCGATATAGCTAGTAATTTATTTAGGAAAATGTTTCAACTGCAAATTTGAACGAATTCTTAATTTTTTAGGTATATCTTTAAATTTTCATCATTTATATTAACATCTTTTCATTTTATTTTTATTTTTATTTTAACCAGTTTGAAGATAATATTAATTTAATAATTAGTAGTACTTTTTAATACTTATTTTATTGATATATTTAGTTGTATAATATTAAAAATATCTATGCATATATATTTATATATTTGTATTTTAAAATTATTCGGTTTAATTCTGGTTCAATTACCATTGATCTCTAATGTTTCTAGGTCACCCATCGGGCTTTAAGACCTTGGTGCTAAATCAAAGGGAACGAAAAGGAGAATGGACTTTAATTTGAAACCCTAAATGCTTAAACGTCCTTTATTTTTTTTTTCCTTCTTATCAACTATTTGATATACGTACCTGAGAGAATGAATGGGACCATTGTTGCATAGTAAAGGACCCATCGCTGCAGATCCTGGTACAGTTCCATTGGGGTGTGCATGCAGGTACCTATAATTATGAAAACTTGTACAATTAGACGTCTCAACCTGAGATATTTTGATTTATAAGTGGCCAAGTGAACTTCGATCAGCTTATCTTATTAATGATCTCAAGTGAACCCCTTTAGTTAACTAAATGATTTGAACTTAATCTTTTCATTTATTTAAATGGTCCGAATCTCAATTTTAGAAATGCTTTTGATTAAAAACTCTTAAAATTATTTATTTATAAAATACTAATTAAGTATCATTAATATATGTTTAGACTTATAAACAAATTATTAAAACTAAAATTTCACACATATATCAATTTTGCAATATAAAAATAAGTTTAATAAAAAATATTTAATTTTATGAATATTTTTAAATTTTTTAAAATTAATTATTGTTATATTTATAATTATTAATTTCACATTTTTTGATAAATTATAATTATGAATTTCACATTTAAATTTTGTATAAATTTCATATTTATATAAGAATTTTTTTTGGTAAGTTATATATTTTATTAGGGCCTCACTAGTAGGCAGAAGGAGACAAGGAATAAAGCGCTCAAGGAACTTTCGCATAGTTGGTTACGGAACCGAGCGGATCCTAAAAGAAAATACAAGAAGGATTTCTGTATACATCTAAATCAGAATATTCAAAATTAGTATGATAAATGTTGAAAATAATCACACTCCTAAGAATATAAGAGAAAAGAATAGAATCCAAAGCAATAATTTTTCCTGTGAAGATCAATGTTTTTAAAACCGGACCGGTCGAACCGGGTTTTATATTTCTGTAAAAAAATATATACTTGAAAATTAATACCCCTATTTCCGTTAAATTATTTATTCTTAAAAAGTAGAGTAAAAAAATTGTAGGTACCAATATAGTAACTTTTATCATTAAAACTTTGAAAGAAGAGAAGCACACAAACAAAAACACATATAGTAAAAGTAAAAGACGTGACCCCAACCAATTTTTCTAAACAAAACCTAAACACACCCAACTCCCTCTCTTTCTTCATGACTTTTCTTCTTCCCTTTTCATTTTTCACCTTCTTCCTCTTCTCATGCGGCTGCAGCATATCTCCACCACCATTAATCATTCATTCCGACTCATATACCTTCCATCCCTATTTTGATTGTTCTCGTTTCAATTTTCGTGTTTATTTTCTAAAATTTATCTTGATTTAAGAGATGTTTGTGTTTGAAATATTGAAATGTTTTTGTAGATTTTCTACAATCCGGAATTCATATGAAAAATCCGACACCATTATCGTGTTTAGGAGATCAAAACCAGTGGAAAGCACTTTTTTTTAACTGCTAGTGTCATCGGTTTTTTTATGAACAGCGATGAAGTTATAAAACCGGAGTCAACCGATTTTTCCGGTTTGGTGGTTTTGGCCGGTTTTAACCAATTTTGACCGATTTTTTATTTTTTCAAAACCGGAGGGTTCAAGAACCGGATCAGGCACCTGTTCTTGATTAACCTGGTCCGACTGGTCGGTCCGGTCTGGTTCTAAAAGCACAGGTGAAGATTCGACTATTTCTTGATTTCCAAATTTCTTAAATGAGGAGATGTCCAATTAATGACCAAAGCTTTCTATTCCTCTTAGATCTAATGAGATAAGGTCATTGCTCCAAGAACTACTTTAGCGATTTTGGGATAATCCAACAAATTCCTGCAGAAACGAGAATAGAGTTCCATATGGAAATAGCTTGGGAACAATGCAATAGGATGAGATCAGCGTCCTCCTGCATACCGCAAATGTCACATAGGCTATTCTCCCAAGGTATGATATGCCTAGTTGCTAGAAAAGAACATGAAGGAATTCTGTCTTTCATAGCTTGCCAAAGAAAGAATTCAATTTTTGGAGGATCAAAACTTTTCCAAATTAAAGCATAAGCGAAATCAAGAGCAGGGGGATTTATAAGTAACAGAACAAAGTCATGGACCTTAAAAGAACTCTTGGAGTACCAAGAAAATTCATCATGGTTTGTTTCACCATTTGGAAAATGATTAAACTGTCATTCAGAAATGAGAGCATCAAATTCGAACTTTCAATCTCTTCTGATGGTCTAATCCTTCTTTGAAAATGATTATCTTGTTGAAGAACATAATTGACTGAAGCTTCTTGGTGGCTTGCAATTGAATAAAGGAAAGGGAATCTGGTGGAAAGAGGAGTGTCCAGAAGCCAGCAATCATGCCAAAAGAGAACATTTTCACCCGAGTAAACAATGCATTTCAGCTTTGAGATGAAGCACTCCTAGTTAGATCTATTTCCACGGTTGCACTAAATATAGATTTCCACAAAGAGGAAAAGGCATTAGAGGTGTGGATGAAATATGGAGTGAAATAATTAATACCTGAACT
>CANYLF010324985.1:0-11008 GCA_948193215.1 Bocquillonia castaneifolia
ACACAAATAACAAGCCTCGTTCTTGAGAATTAAAATTGTACGGGCTTTTATGGGTCACTACCATCATGTATTGGTCCACTAGGTTTTGTCCATTTTCAATCATGGTGTCAATGGATTGGTATTCCAATTCCAAACCATATGGTCCTCTATGAAAAGCGAGCGGGAGGGAAACTTCATTTCATTTAGGACAAAATATATCATTGTAGTTTGTATTCTAAGATGGTCTAAATTGAGGTAACTTTGTAATTATTTTGGTCAATTGCTAAAAGCAAAAATCCTAATTCTCGTACGTTTTGGAAAGACGTGTGATTAGGAACTACTAATCAATTGTGAAACTCAACCATTTGCACCCACAAAAACAATTATACAGCAGAGATTCCAACTCAACAAATATTAAAACTAAAACTAAAACATGTAATTCATTATATAATGAATAGATGAATTTTTTTATATACTCTCTCTCAATAACTAGAAATGATCATCTATTCAAACTTAGACATAAAATGGATGAATTTATATATCCCCTATGTGGTTCTTTTAATTGACGATTCTTTTATTTTAAATATCAGAAATTTAATTACTTCATCATTTCATATTAGTAATTGATATAGGGATTTTTCTTGCCTACTCCGAATGTTTTACATCCAGTGGTTGAATATGAATTAACTTTTAAATCTCACATATTCATGTGTAAAAAATTAAAATGTACATTACACTTATTCAACCGTTGAATGCAATAAGTCGGGTGTAAATATTACTAGCCAATATTTTTTTACACATTTAGTTATCGATTAAAACAAACTCTTTCAAATTTTGAATTTTTTTTAATTATGTTTTATATATGCATTTGCTATGTATACAGTCGATGTATTTTAACAATTATTTATCTTAGGAGTCACATCTAATTCATTAAAGTCATCTATATTTGTTTACATCTGCAATGAATATTTTAAAATTTTAAGTTTTTTTATATCTTTTCCTCTCAGTGCATTTAAACTTTACTTTATAAATAATTACATCTTAATCTTGTGATAATTATAACAAAGTAAAAATAAAGTGGAGTAAAATCAAACAAATCTTAGAATTTCTTTTAATTCAAGAACGCCATCAATTTCTCCCACAATTCCTCCAACAGTGCAACTTGTAGTAGTAATTTAGAAGAAGAAAAGAAAATTGGAGAATTAAAAAAAAAAAGTGAATGTTGTCACTGTTAGATATAATGCAGTGATAATAATAATTTAAAAATAGAAATAGAAATAATATAACAAAGAAATAAACAAAAGAAATCAAGAAACAGAAATCAGAATTATAAACCTGAAACTGTAATATTGGACAGTAATTAAAAGGAAATCGGAAATTCGTTAAGGCCTGTGGATCACAGTCTCTTTAAGATAAATTCGCCCACTCCTTGGTGCTAGAGAAAACGTGGACGTCTATCTCCTAGGATACAACAACGACAGTTCAACGCAGCAGCACAACAGCGGTGAACAAAGTTAACTCAACACGTGCCTTCTTCCATCACCAGAACAAAAAGAATACTGAGAGAGGAAGGAAAATTATTCGTCGTAAAATTTTCGGTGCCTGAATGAAATCTGCCCAACCTCAGGAGTATACAGTGGAAGGAAAAAGTAATTAGGGCCGGCAGATGGAGGAAAGACCGCTGAAAAAATAAAAATCGAAGGCGGCCAATTAAATTTGGCAATTAAGAGTGCGCAGCAAGCCAGAGTAATCCGCAAGTAATCTGGAATATTCGAGAATAATATAGGGTTTGTTGAGAAAATAAAAATCCTGTCCGAACATTTCGCGTTACCCACATAGTGCGGATGCACCCCTAACCCCGAGTTAGGTGGATTTGCACCCCCTTGTGCGAGCAAGAGAGAGCTTTTTGGCTTACACATTTACAAACCAACAAAAGGTCCAAGCTTATAAACACCTTCACATCCTTACTCATACGTGATGTAGGAGTTTGTGTTTTAAGCTCCCTTTTATTTCTCAACAACATTACCAACTTGCTTACTTTGAGCATCAATTTCTCATTCATCACTTAACCATTTTGAGCACATAATATACCATTTTAAAGATCTCATGGAGTAGAATACAAATCCATAATTTGTTATTCAAATCTCCAATTTTATCAACAAAATATTATGTCTCAAAATATCAAAAAAATCAATTATTTTTTCAACAATCCCCCACATGAATGAAATTGATAGATCAACGAAAACAATGACTCGATGTGGTTATAGAATCTACGTTTGATATTTGAATAGGATAGGTAGGCATCAACCCTTTAACCTTCCTTTGTGAAGGTATATTTACTTTACTAGCTGACCAGTAGACGCGATGTCCTTGAACTGCTCTGTCATTTATGTAAACGATGATATACCTCACACAAATACCTCCCTTTCACGGTTTTGGTTCTCATGGGTATGTTCATATGGCCGTGAATATCTCCTGGTTCTGCAAGAGTTTTTAGAGAACTATGCCGAGTAGTCTTCTTTGAAGTGGCCCTACTTCACTCTCACATAGGTGATTTTTGTTGCTCGGTTCACCGAAACACACAATGATCATTAAAAGCATAGCTCAACCTTTGCACGTTTTTATCACTGTTTACATCATAGGAATGGACTCGGGGTTGGACCCCCATAGTGACATCACAAGGTCTATGGAAGTAGGTTGTCCCTTTGAACCTAGATCTTGGGATCTCCAGTCAACTAGGTTGGGTTTTCCTTCACATAGCACCTTAATCTCTCAAGGGCTTTAGTCCCATTCCTTTAGATGTTTTATCAACTTGATCTCAATTTAAACCTTTTGGTTAGTGCTAGCATATCCACAATATTATCTTTTGACTTTCCAAAGTCAATAGAGATAACTCCATTTGAGATCAGTTGACCAATGGTATTATGTCGATGACATATATGCCTTGACTTGCCATTTTACACTATATTTTATGCTCTACCATCAGTATCTTGGTTATCACAATATATGCATATTGTGGGCACCACTTTTTACTATTTAGGAATGTCCTCCAAGACATTTCATAGCCATTTGGCTTCGTCCCTGGATTTATCTAGGGCTAGAAACTCAGATTCCATGGTCAATCTGGTTTTAACCATTTGTCTTTAGGATTTCCATGACATAGCATCTTCTCTCAAAGTGAAAACATATTCACTTATGCCTTTGGTATCTTAAATATCAGATATCCAACTAGCATCAGAGTATGTCATCAAAATACAACTACAGGATTAAATATCCTTTGGTAGTAATTTTGACATACACACACATTTATCATCATGATATGCCAAAATTTTTATGTCATTTATGGTTAAGTCCATATACTGACTTCATCAATTCACAGACTTTCCTTTCTTATCCTGGGACTACATGACCCTCAGGTTATTCCATGTGGATTTCTTGATCAAGATCTCCACTTTGAAAGTTTGTCCCAACGTCCATTTGATGTACCTCAAGATCTCTATCAAGACACCCCCACACTTTGAAGTAGTTAGGAAGGTTTCAACATCTCCATAACTTACATGGTGTCTTATCATCATTCTTGTGGGTTCCTTATTTACAAGATAATTAGCCGATAAACATCTTTCCCCCCACATGTTCAACATACTCACTACTTTGATCACTTCTCACCATCTTAACCCTTTTGTTAAGTTTGGTTTCAACTTCTTGCTATTAGATAGTGCACTTCTCTATAGCTTTATCTTTTGCCTTAAAGCAAATATACATCCCAATGTATTAGATCAAATGGTTATGGAGACCTTGTTGCTTTCCATCAACATAATATTTTACATCAAATTGAAATATGGGAATGCTTTATAGGTTAATTAATTTACACAAAGTAGCAACCATATTCTAAATTAAATAAGCCAAGTTTATGAATAAAAGAAACATTATTCTTCTTTATTCCTAACTTTAAACTTAGAGAGATAGCATTTGAATTTCCACATACAATTCAATACACATCCCTTCTTACAAACATTCCTTATTAGGCACAAAGATCAATTTCAGACACATCTCTAGCAATGTCCTCTATGACATTTGCCTCATTTGATTTGTCTCTCTTTAGCAATCTACAATCAGATGACTTGTATCCCATCTTGTTGCAATTGAAGCATTTCCCTTGAAATTTTGGTTTCTTGGAAATATTGCCTTTTGGTCTCAGCTTAGACCCAGCCTAAGGTTTCTTAACCTTCACCATGTTAGCCTTGGCAACATCGAGATCGACAGTTTTGGAGAGTTTTCCGGCTGAAGCTCTATTGTCTTTTTCAATTCGAAGTTGGACAATTAACTCTTTTACAATCATCTCTTTCCTTTTATGCTTGAGATAACTTTTAAAGTCATTCCAAGCAGGAGGTAGCTTTTCAATAATAGCTGCCACCTGAAAGGGTTCTTTTATAGCCATCCCTTCAGTATGAATACCATGTATGATAAGTTGCAATTCCTGCACCTGATTCACAGTAGTTTTAGAATCAACCATATTAAAATTCAGAAATTTGCCAACTAAGAATTTCTTAGCACCGGCATATTCAGATCTGTATTTATGGTCCAGTGATTCCCATAATTCTTTAGCCGTCTTCTTTATACTATACACTTCATAAAGTGCATCAGATAAGCCATTCAGAATATAATTCTAGCAAAGAAAATCAGAGTGCTTCTATGCCTCAACGGCATTGAAGGCGGTAATAGCATCTACCTCATCCCCTTTGACAACAGGGGGATCATCCTTCAGGAATTTTGCCAAATTCAACATGGTCAGATAAAACAGCATCTTCTGTTGCCACGTTTTGAAATTCTCCCCAGTGAATTTCGTAGGCTTTTCATTGTGGTTCATTGTCACTGGCAGCATTTGGCTCGAGGCCTGGGTAGTGACAATAGCATCAGACTGAGAACAGGATGAATTCTTGGTCATATCAGTCATTTTCTGTTAAACATCAGCAATTCAAAAAAACAAAATCAGAAATCACAATGCAAACAATTCTGTTTGTGATTTAAACAAATCAGACCATACATATGTTTCAAAATAATTATGAAACAATTATGTTTTTACTAACAGAAACCATCAAGAAAAATTTTATTTTACTATAACAGAAACAATTATGGAACCATTTTGTTTACAGTAACCAAACACCTATGAATCATTCATGAAATATTTCTGTTGAACATCAGGAATTTAGTAAACACTAAATACCAGAAACAGAGATACCAAAGCACTCAAATCTGTTTACAGAACAGAAATTTCTAAACGCAAGGTTTTGTTTATAGGGATAGAAAACAGAAGGCACAAAATTCTGTTTACAATGAAAATTATGAATCCGTTAAACGTTTGGAATTTAGTCAGAAACTGAAAAATCAGAAACAGAAACACAATCAAACACCTTCTATTAAACGTCAGAAATTTAGTCAGAAACTAAAAACCAAAAACAGAAACATAAACAGAACAAAATCTGTTTACCAATCAGAAATAATTTTTTTTATTTATTTCAAACAACAAAAAACAATAATTTAATAGTCCAGAAAAATCTACAAACCATTCTGAAACAGTCCTTTTAAAATTCCCTGTCAAGGTATGCCATTAAATAAAGAAAACAGACAACAGAATGACAATAATTTTGTTTATAGAAACAGAAAACACAAACAGAAAATTCTGTTTACAAACTAGAATTAAAACAAAAAATTAATTTCAAACAGAAATAATAAAATTACTCGAACGGTCCTTCAACAGTCCAGGAAGAAAAAAAAACTTTAATTCATTTGTCAAGGTATTCTGTTCGGCTTGGATTATTTATACTCAATCTGTCTTAAGATTGTTAGATATAATGTAGTAATAATAATAATCCAAAAACAGAAACATAAATAATATAACAAAGAAATAAATAAAAGAAATTAAGAAACATAAATCAGAATTATAATCCTGAAACTGTAATACTAGACAGTAACTAAAAGGAAATCGAAAATTCGTTGAGGCCTGTGGATCACAGTCTCCTTAAGACAGATTTGCCCTCTCCTTGGTGCTAGAGAAAACGTGGACGTTTATCTCCCAGGATACAACAACGACAGTTCAACGCAGTAGCACAGCAGCGGTGAACAAAGTGAACTCAACTCGTGCCTTCTTCCATCATCAGAACAAAAGAATACTGAGAGAGGAAGGAAAATTATTTGTCGTAAAATTTTCGGTGCCTGAATGCAATCTGCCCAGCCTCAGGAGTATACAGTGGAAGGAAAAAGTAATTAGGGTCGGCAGATGGAGGAAAGACTGCTGGAAAAATAAAAATTGAATACGGCCAATTAAATTTGGCAATTAAGAGTGCGCAACAAGCCAAAGTAATCCGCAAGTAATCTGGAATATTCCAGAATATTATAGGGTTTGTTGAGAAAATAAAAATCTTATCCGGACATTTCACGTCGCCCATGTCGTGGGGGTGTGCCCCTAACCCCTAGTTAGGTGGATTTGCACCTCCCCTACGCGCGCAAGAGAGAGCCTTTTGGCTTACACATTTACAAACCAATAAAAGGGTCCAAGCTTATAAACACTTTTACATCCTTACTCATAAGTGACGTAGGAGTTTGTGTTTTAAGCTCCCTTTTATTTCTCAACAACATTACCAACTTGCTTACTTTGAGCATCAATTTCTCATTTATCACTCAACTATTTTGAGCACATAATATACCGTTTTAAAGATCTGATTGAGTAGAATACAAACCCATAATTTGTTATTCAAATCTCCAATTTTATCAACAAATTATTATGTCTCAAAATATCAAAAAATCCATTATTTTTCCAACAATCACTTCTTTCCTTTATGAATAGAGCTTCGTAACTTGATTAACCTCCTCCTTATTGCCAAATGCATTGGATCCATGTGGTGATTACCTAGAACGCTATCTAGTAAGCCAGCCAAACCCTACCCTATCTTTTAAACAAAAGTTTTATTTTCATGTATGCTTCACATGCACGTAGGTCCTATCCTTAACTCCAGGTGTCACTACACCTTAATTTAAACTTATTAAATCAAACGGTCCAAGATTTTTAATAAACTAAATAAAGATTTTTTTTTCAATTACTTACGAGTTAATTGATCATGTATATATAAATTTTAGTATGTGAAAACGTTTTGGGCCTGAGGTTTTTTCCACTACTTTTGTAGATTTAATAAAATCATACTTTATAAAAGATTTGTTTACTCCCTTTGTTTTTAGTTTTTCACCCTTCTTTTTCTTAAAAATATTTCAATCAATATATGCTCCGTTTTATAAGTAACACACATTTTGACCAATTTTTATGATATTTTATGTTTATTAAATATCCTCGGCTGAAAAAATTCTTTATCATCAAAGACATACCTATAAAAAAAAAATCTATGTCATTAAATGATTGTTCTTTGTTTAAATTATGAGTAAAAAAATGCAATAACTTTTTGGAGAAAGAACATTTTGTTTCTGGTGTGTAAGAAGCTTGTGAAGTCCCACTTGGTAAAGTATAAGAATAGTGAAGTGTTAATAATATTTAAAAATCAACCACTAATTATTTTTGAATATAATTAGACCAAAATGAATCGTTTTGTATTGTATATACGTATAGACTCTAATATTCTAACTCATTGGTTAATAATTTCAATAATAATAATTAAACTACGTACAAATTAATAGCAATATATATCATTTTTAGAAACAAAAATCCTTGAAGTGATGATATTTCTATAATCCAAGCTTTTAATTAAGACTACTGATTGTTAATGATACAGTTTTTGATCTACCAGTGATACTGATCGAGGGCGATGAATATTAGTGTAGATGATTTGATAAGCCTAACCCACAATTGATTATTGTTTGTAAGCAAATCTTTAATGATATGGGTTTCAATGTCTATATAAGACTAAGTCTTTGACAATGAGTTTCAGTGATATGCCGGTGGTAAGTCTATCACGTGTGTCCTAATTCCCATGTTTATACATTAAATTGTCTAACCCTAGGGAAACATATGCTCGGTTGTGAAGGAACATCCATGCTTTAACTAATATGTTTCCCTAGGATTAGTCACCTGTAACTCAAAATATATGAACCCTTTTTTTAATACATATCTTATATTTATACACATGTGCTTACATATGTATGTATAACATTAAAATTAAAATTATTGTGTTGGTTCAAGCATTTACTTGCTCTGGGTTAAATCTTAATTTTCTTTAATATATATATGCTGTGACAAAACATTATAAATAAAGACATTAAAGCAAGAAGATAAAGAATATAAAATAATTTATGTGGCTAGGTAAATCTGTAAATATAGTTATATTATAATTAAAATAGATAATAAAATAGTATTGGCTGTGATTGGATCATATCAATTTAAGACAACTAACCATATAATTAGTGGTCATGTTAATATGTTATCAGTTCCATCAATACAAACTATTTGTACTAGGTAGGGGTTTGTAGAAATTGAACCGAACGGTAAATAGAATCGATTTTATGATCAACGGTTGGATTAGTTTAGTTATTTGGTTTGACTTGATTTCTATTTTTTTAAAGAAATTTCGGTGTCTGGTTAGATTTTTTGTTTGAAAATAAAATAGGTCAAAAAATTGAAACTTAATTTTTGATATTTTATATTTTTATACATGTTTCATGTTTATATATATATATCTATTTATTAATTTTTTTAAAATAAAAAATATGTAAAAACATAATAAATATTTATAAAAATTAATTAAAAATTAAACTAACTAAATTAAATTTCTGTCCCTAACTATTTTGGTTCGGTTCTAGTCTCTTCCTTCTAAAAAATCAATATGTTTCAACTGATTTGACCAAACTGAACCGAACAGATACTCACTTCTGTTACGATTAGAAAAGAAATTGTAAGATTAGATTTTAGAGAACTTTATTACATTAATTGAGACTCTGAAGTTAAAATTTTTGACATGACATCAAGCTAAATCTATTATGTTTGACAAAAAATATAACACTTACACCTAAGTTTTTGTTTTCTATTTTTGACTATACCATTCACAACAAGGTTAAAGAATCTGCAAGGTTAGGAGCCATTCATGTCATGTCTTCAACGCACAAAATGGTGGCCCAGTTATAGCTAGCTCATGTTGTATCCAAAGGGATCATATATTGCTAGTTGCTAGACACAATCCTTAATGATGCCAGTTAGTTTTCTACTTAGCTATATATATGTGTGTATATATTTGATAATTTAGATAAATTTTTGAATCTTGATCTTATTGCTTAGCTGACATGATGAAGTCTAATATATATATTCCATTTACTCCTATATATATCTTTGAAATTGATACAGCTGATCATCGGTTAAAATAAGGTCTCCATAAATCTTTTAAACGATTCACTTAAAAGCTAACTTCATGTCCAAATTAAGTCCATTTTGCCTAATCGATATATTTTATTTTAATTTACATTATTCTTAGCTGGAACATATCGCCCGAATAACTTCCAAATCATTGTTCTAATGCATAGTGATCGTTAAGGACACGGTAGCAAGCAAGATAGTTAGTTTAAGGTATTCACGTTCAATGAATTTAGGTTCATCATTTTCATTATAAGTTTGAGCTAATCAAGGTCAAAAATTCACTCCAGATCATCTATATATATATATATATATTCTAATTAATATTTTTGTACTCATAAAAAAAATATTAATGTGTATTTATCAATTTCTGCATGCACTATATTGTGTTCCTCAGTTTTGATAGTGCAATTCAGCTCAGGCTACATTAATGAAGCAATAATATTGATTAGCATTTATTTAGGGCATAAACATAATGTTAATTTGCTTCTTGTAAATAGGTTTATCTAATTTTTTTTTATAAGTGGTGGTACACACACCTACCGGAGTATCTGAATCCCGTTTTACGGTTGCCCAGACTAATCTCAGGCTGAGAGAAGCCCCAACTCTCTCCCAATAGGGGTGAGGATCGAACACGAGACCTCCCTGAATTGAGGGTTTCCTTGTCAAGTGGCTTTACCACTGAGCCAAGACCCCGTTGGTTAGGTTGATCTAATTTTTTTGATTAAGCAATATAGAAGTCTCTTGCTACTAATTTCGTTATTACATTCTGTACGGCCTAGTTAATTCACAAGTTCAACCATTAATTTTTGCTATTATGCATCATTGATATCTTATATTCTCAATTTTTATTTTTTAAACTAGTTGGATGCCTACACGTTTCAAAAAAAAAAAAACGGTTATGATAAACATATAATAACAACAACAATAATCCTAATAATAATATTGATACATGGGCAAATTAAACAACACATATATAATTAGTTAATTAGTTCTCCGTTAAAATTTGAAAGTATTGACATCTATTAATTAAATTAAAATTTATAAAGATTAATGCGGTGATTTTGATATTCATCATGATTACATAAGTTAAAAAATAACAATATTAAAAGGTAAAATATACCTATTTAAAATTTTTTTTTGATGAAAGTTGTTAATTTTATGAAAGGGACCTTAAGAGAAGGTCAAAAGACTTACAGGAGAAAGATAGCTGATGGGGAGTTTATAATCTCATCACAAGTAATGGAGATAGAAGGAAATTTACATTTGAGAAGATAAAAAGCCAAATAGATACTAGCATAAAGCAAGTCTCTTATCCTAGAATCTGATTGCTGTTAAAAAATTCTTTTATTCCTCCTCTTCGAAATTTCCCAGATCAAAATCATCCATATGGAAGTCATAAGGGATTGCTGCTTTTTTATATTAAATGATGCAGTCCACTGTTCAAAGAAATCTTCTGTTGATTGTGGAAGTACAAAGGAGATACCAATCCAATTAAAAAGGCCATACCACAATTTCTTGGCGAAAGCACAGTGGAGAAGGAGATGATTTTGAGTCTCTAACTCTGAACAAAAGACACAAGAATCTTCAATATTGAGCTGTTGAAATCGTGAACGAAGCATGTATTTTGTAGGAAGTCTATGATGAATGGCTGTCCATACACAGAACTTAATTTTTGGTAGG
>CANYLF010325036.1:0-12970 GCA_948193215.1 Bocquillonia castaneifolia
ATTTTATAGCATTACCTAGCTGACCAATCAGCGCAGTTGGATCCTTTGTAGCAAATATTAATCTATAAACATAACTGACAACTTTTTTGATCAAAGATATTGTTAACATTCTTCCCTCTCGGGTCTTGAATTAAGGCATCGTTTAGATTTTTCTTTTTCCACGATATTTCAACTTGTGCTTCCAGCAACAATGTAGTTACTACCACTTACCATCAAAATAAATTTGCTAGAAGTGCATTAAACAGACTAGAGCCCAGAATTAGCTAGAAGTGCATTTACCGTTTCACTGAACTAAAGCCATGCAGACAATCAAGCCGTTCCACACATTTCATTTGGAGATCTTCCATGTAATAACTTTTGTACAATGGAACTCAATCCCTTCTCTGTTTCTCTCTCTTGGATTTAACAGGCTCTTTTTCACTGTCCATACGAGAAGACCTTTCAGGAGAATTCCTGCTTCTGTGCTTATGATGCTTTGAATGCTTTCTACTGCTGCTTTTCCTTTCTCGAGAGGCCCCTTTCTTACTTCTTTTTGACCTGGAATGATATCTGCTTCTATCACTGGATGAATCACTATATGAATCACTACTGCTATACTGATGTCGCCTGGAACGTTTCCTGCTCCTTTCATCATCTGATGAACTGTCAACTGATTTTCGGCGGTGACTACGAGGAGATTTAGCTTTATTGTCCTCTCGAACAGTCTTATCTAAATCAGATTTGTCAGCTCTACTATCAGGTAGACAGGATTCGATATTTTTCTTGCTGCCGCTTGGTGAGTTATGATGAATAGACTCATTCTTTAGGGATTCACTCTCTTTAGCAATATCCTGATGAAACTGGATCTCTTTGTTTCGGTTGGTTGCACCAGAGGAATTAGGATCAGAAGATGACTTATTTTCAGCTGGAGGAATATTCACATTCCTGGTATTAGCAATAGTAGAGTCTTCCGTAGAAGTAGAAGCCCCAATTTTATTTGTTGTGTATGGCGGTTCAGGAGGGACCTCTAGACCCAGCTCTTTGCCCAGTGATTCCAGAAAGTCACCAGCTATCAAGCGATTTAGTGTTGTATGAGCCACTTCAACCTTCTTCACTGGATCCTCCACCTTACGCACAACAGTCTCTTCAGCCTCATTATCAGAATCATCAGAGAAAATAGCCTGCACAAAACTGACCATTAGCAGCAATCATTGCAGCACATCAAGGTTTACATGCTTGTATAAGAACAAAATTTAACACCATGAAAAATCTTGTGCTTCCATGAAAATATCCCAGTTAATTTCTGGCATGAGAACTATACCTCTGCATTGCTACAAATGATTAGTATAAGCCTATCCATCCTATTGTGTTACACATTACTAGCCCATGCATATTTATAAATTATGCAACATTTCTTATTGGCAATGAAATACTAGCATATATGCATATTCAATTCAGCAGACCACCCTACCTTGTAAAGGTCTACTGGCCTCTCCACATTTTCCACCGCTATATCAACTTCCTTTTCGCTATCAGCTACATTTTTGCTTACTTTTTGTGTGTCAGATCGAAGAAATGAAACTTGTTCTCTATTTGCATTAGTATTTTCTTCCAACGTGGCTTTGACAGAATCCAATGTGAATGTCAAGGAATCCAATTTGCTTCTCATTCGTGGAGGTGGTGGAGGCTGTAAAAGGCAAAATTACACTCCTAAGTCACGCAAATCATATATGCAAAATCTGAAGTCTATATGACAGTTCCAGTAACCAAGTTGAACCCAGATCCAAATACCAGAACAGAGACTAAAGCAACCAGAGATGCCCTGTTTAACAGTAGAGAAAAATTAACAATAACATAAAAGAGTGCGTCATCATTGAAGCAATGGCTTAAAAAGGTACACTGGATTAAGTCTTATTATTCAGCATACATGCATGAGATGGCTATTGTCACAACTCGGTTGCAACCTTGTGATTGCAAGCCCAAAACTTCAACTACTAAACTAAACAATGGTCCTTATCCATAATATCATACACACAGGTACACAAGACAAAAAAAAAAAAGTCACATTTCCAATACAATTTTTGAAAAATACAAACTAAGAAACCAAGCACAATAGGCATACCTTCCCCATGTAAGGATCAATCAGATCAAAACGCTTGCACAGAATAGGTGAAGGACGCCATTGAAATTCTTGCCTTTTTGGATAAATTCTCTTCACCAAGTCTTCAGCATGAGCATCTTTAACTTGCTGCTTAAAAAATTTTAGTTCAGAAAAATCAACCAAGAGCATATACCTCATAATCAAAACTATTTTTCAAGAAATATTACCTCTAATCCACCAGAAGCAAACTGCATCCCTCCATTGGCTGAAAACTCCATAAGTTGTTGTATACTAAGTTTGGTATCCTTATTCCACTGCCCTTTCTCTATTGCCTCAGCTGCAGCCTCAAAGTCTAATCTCTCACGTGCACGAGTTGCCTCTGACATATTGCTGGCTCCAATAGAATCCATAGAACGAAGCCCTCCTTGGTACTTTTCCTTGAGAAACCGTTCAAATCTCTCTTGCTTTGCAGGATCATCTTTGAAAGGTTTTGTTACTTCAGGCAACTCACTCTAAAATCAGAAGATTTAAAGGAAAAGGTAAACAGCTAAAATTTAATTTCTCATGTAACTGGTCAACCAACAGAAAATAAAGACTAACAGATATGAAGTTTCAGTACAAATACAATCAAGAACAGCATAGCAAATTTTTCTACTCTTCTTATGTTCAAAGGTACTTACACAAGACACAGGCTTTGTGAATGTATCCGAAAGATTGAATTGAAGATTAACATCTGCAGACGCAACAGATGATGTATTATCTCTCAAGCTTCTTTCTAATGGTCTTTCCCCTAAAATATTTGCACGGCTCTCTGCAGTCATCTTCTGCTCGCTTGAAGATGATTTCCCATCCAAAGCCAGATTCTTCTGACCATTACGTTTCTGCCGTTCCTCCCACAACTTTCGAGCATAATATTCATGGCCGTTTCCTCCATCAAGAAAACTAAATATTGGATTTGATTGATTTCTCTCTCTTGAAAGGTCCTCAAATAATTTACCACATCGAGCAACCAAAGTTGCAACACCCTCAACCAAGAGTTTCAAATTATTGTCATCTGGAGGAGGGACCTCAGGTGGAGGAGGAACATTGTGCTTGTCATCAGCCTCAAGAGGGCCAGGAAATGTATGATGGGGCACAAAATCCTTTGGAATAACAGGAGGATCAAATCTGGCAAAGGTTAGCAAAATGAGAATTGCTATGCTACTGGGAACAACCAAAGAAAAGCAAACAAAAAAGGATAGCACAACTGATACCAGACCATCTCCAAACAATAACAAAATAAGATTTTCAGATTTACTTCATCCTCACAATTACAAGTGTCCAGATGACGATTGCATTAGCCTGTTACACTGACAATTGTATGCCAATGATGAAAATTAACATCCATATATATGATTCCCTAATACCTCTCCAATTGGTAATCTGAACTTGATGCAACTCTAAACCCAGGCAGAACACCTTGATCCTTCCAGCCCAATTTTGGCTTATGGTCTGTGCTGGATCTTGCCGGCTCTTCAGCTTCTTCAACATAAGTTTCTTCAAAGTCATAAGCTGATCAAGAACTATAATTAGTAAAAATGTGACCTTTGCCAATAGCTACAGCCGTTAACATTGTACATATCAGCTCCAAAAATCAACTATATTAATAAAGAAATGATACAAGGTTACATTTGATTTTTAAACCATATAGCAGTTTTCAGTGACAGCTTATGTAACAATTTGGAAGAGTGAAAACATTCAAGAACATACTCACAGGTCGCTGAACTTGAAATTTATACCCAAAACCTAAATCAGTAGAAAAAATTTGCCAATGTTGGTTGCAATAAAAAGGAAAGCCAGATTAGTCATTGAGAGAATAAAACAAATGTTAAAAAATGTAGTAATTTATTATAATTTTCAATAAAATTTATCAAAATTTTTAATAAAGTTGTTTATAATTTTTCTCAACTTCTCTATGAGTTTTAGTAATTTTTAATAATTTTATTCAGATTTGCAAAATTTATAATAAATTCATAATATTTTTATTAAATTTTTAGATACTTTTATCCAAGACAAGTACAAGTTTTAATCCACAAATTTTGAGGCAAAAATGAATGAGTTACAAGGAACAAAACTAACCACTAACCACTCTTTTAAGTTTCTTTTCTGTTCTCATGCAAAGAAAGACAGGATTTAATTTATCATGCCCTCTTACACCCCTATCCAAATCATGCAAATGCTTATAAACCATCAGTGAAACAAATATGGAAAAGGCAAAGGCGATATGAATGATAAAGGGCAATCATCTAGTGCACAAAAGTATATTTGAACAAATTTCTGTTATATAAAAAAAATTAAGGCAATATTATCCACCACAGAGAGTAGCTTCTTCATCATCATCAAATATGACAGGCAGACAGCAAATATCATAATGCTAAAATGAACATATGCTTACCAGTTGCATACACATCCTCGTCTTCAGCATCATAGTCTTCTAGTGCTCCAATGCCAAAGCCTGGAGCAGCCTTTCCTGCTGATGAATTAGAAGTAATTAGCTGAATCAAACTGAATATAAATAACGCATGGATTTACGTGAATTAAAAAGAACTAGAAGCAGAAAAAATCCAGCAAAAAAGGCCATGTGAACAGACTTGTAAGATAATAGATCTTACATTTGGAACCAAAGAGACTTTCTCTCATTGCTAAAGCCTTTCTACTCCCTGGATCTCTATTATCAGATAAGCGTGATCTTTTCTTTTCTGGAATGGAAGGGGAAAAAAATAGCTATTAGAGCAAAATCATATAACCAGATACCGAGTTATTCATTACAACCTAATTTATTTTGAGAAACATACCTCTGAACTCAGGAGCATGCTTATATGGATCATACCCTAGACCATACAAATCCTGCTTTGGATTGAGTACAAAAACCTGCGACAAATAAAGAACGCCATTAGTTATACTGCGTCTATGAAAATAATCTTCTTTATAGATTTATTATTATAAGGTTTTTGAATTCAGAAGTTTCTCGAAAACTCCTCTATCATAAAGAATATGTATATATCAATTGCGAATCAGTATAATGCAGGGAGCTTCCTAGAGAATTCACATAACACACCACGTCAGTCTGTCTCCCATAATTGCATTGAACTGATGATATAAACCAAAGCTTTAAAAGATTCAAACGACAGAAAAAATGGCCAAATACTTCACTCCGCTATTGTAAGAAAATGAGAGAAAAGAAGCTTCTCTTTAGAAAATAATTAGCTATGTTGTCAGCACAATGATGGAATGGAATAATGCAATCATATCGCACTGCTGCTAAATAAAGGCAGTAGATTTTCCTATAAAGAGATTCCCATGTGTTGTTTTGACGGTCATTACCGTAAAAGGGACCATTTGAGTTCTTTCTTGTCATTTATTTAAATAATCACAAAAGCTTAGAACCACCACCACCAGTCAAGGATGCACATTGGTGATCACTAGATAAGAAAATTGGAATCTTTGTGTCAAGAAACCACCCTTTGCATTCAGCAACTTTTTGATCATCCTTATGGGATGCAGACAAGGAATTTTAGAGTTTTGGTGTGAAGGGTATTTCTGTAATTTCCAGCAAAAGCTGGAATAGCAGTTTGCATCTATTTTTATTATATTTTTAATTAATTCTTATTTAGGAGTCTTCATTATTTAGTTTCCAAGTTAGTATTAAATTAGTATCTTTCTTAGGTTTAGGATTCCAAGTAACATTAGGATTATTTGTGGGTCTATAAATACCTAGCTTGTAATTAAAGATATCAGAATTTTCAAAATTAATAAAAAAAATTACAGCTGTGTGTAATTCTTTGCATTGTGTTGATTCAATTCTTTTTTAGGAGTGATTTCTAAACCTAGGTGTGATTCCTAGAACCCTAGGTGTTAATTCCTAGGAATCTATCTATCTTTTCCTTATTTTCCTACATATTTCAGATCTGAATTTCAGAATTCAGAATCAGGACTTCCACTGTTTTCACAAAATATCTGTAAGATAGTTTACCCTAAATCTGTCCCACATCATTATGTGAAATAAAAATAATTCTGCAACATTTCAATCTATGCATCAGAGGCCGTAGCACTAGAACATTACACATGTAAATGTAGCGTAAAATGCAAGAACCTAAACAATGATATGGCCAAAAACATAATCTCTATGGTAACATAAAGATCTTAGGAGCCCAAAATCAGCTGAAAAAAAAATAAATAAAATGTACAGAATCAACCATCAAAAAAATCCTTACAGGTGTACTTCGAGAAGTCTGAACATCGTCATTAACACTAGGCTCTAAGCTTCCAAGGTCATCCTCACTAGGCTCTGACTCAACATGATGCAGTTTTGCATCATCAGAAGATAAAGCTAGGAGAGCTTTTCTAGCTTCTCTACGAGCATCTGCAAGTAAATTACAAAGACCAACGACATAAATGGGTCAAAGGCAAACGATGACGTAAATGGCCCCTAGACTATAATGCAAGAGGTATTCAAAATGTAAAAGATAAAGAAAACCTACCATACAGTGAATTTGCATGAGAATTCTTGATTGAATGACCACGTCTCCATCCCATCTTCAGAAGCAATGTTACTCCTGATCACGAGCAGCATGGCAAGGCTAAGAGTTGCTTAAATTGCAGAACAAACAAAAAAAAAGAAGAAGAAGAAAAAATACTTTTCCAACAAGTCAACAACAGATTTGTGAAGCATACCAATAGAGTCTGTGGCTGGAATAACTAGCTCATCAGGAACTGGTCCAGGAATAGCTGATGGTCTGCAATAGACATGCTTCATCATATTGTAAACAGGAACTAAAATTATCATTAAACATTTAGCAACTATTTATAGCGTGTGTATGTCATGCAAACATTACTATGTTAGTCATGAGTCCATCAGTTGTCAATATTAGCCATCACGATGAAGAGTTAATGATGGAAAATTTACATCATTCAACACGCAGAAGTGTAATGTACCATGTTAATCCATTAAATAAGGAAACATTTACAAAGCTCTATGCACAAAAAAGAAAATAAATTACATAAGGTTAATCAAATAGTCTCCTAAGCAACACGAAAATAAATTTCATTCTCACAAAAAAAGCATAAAATAAATTTTTGGAAGATAAAAGGGAGAAGTGTGAGTGAAGAAAGAAAGAAAGATTGAAATCTGTAAAACATGCTATATCAATTGGCACCCGATTAACTTAAAAAAATGGAAGCACACGTAGTACTAATGCAAATACATGAAACATAAATTTCAAGCACACGAGAAGATACTTAGACTCGGCAGTAACTTATGGTTATAGTTTCTCATACATTTCAAGCACACGAGAAGATACTTAGACTCGGTAGTAACTTATGGTTATAGTTTCTTTCTCCACAGTGTATATGTGCATGTGCTACCTGCACCACGAAATATAATTGTACATTTGCATGTACATGATATTTTTGCAAGCACATGTGGGATTCATACTTGTCTTATGTTCATTTAATTCCACAATTCCATGGCCTGGACCTGCTAAGTTGCCCTTCTTCATTTGTTATATTTGTGTGGGCTCAGAAACAATCATTACCGAATGGTAACTAAATCACCGCAGTTCTACTAACCAAAATGGCAGTTTAATCAAACTAAAACGGACAGCATCACAACAGCCAAAATTGTACAAAAACCCTTTTTTATGTAACTAATATATTAAGAAACTAGGGAGAAGGTTCTCATTTCATAAGGATTAAAAAAATCCAGAAACACTTGTTAATATTTTTAGAAAAATAATTGGAAGAACCAAACCAAATTGAACAGGAACTGCAGCAAATGTGGCACATCACAAATATCAATTTTTAATCCGGAACAAAAGAACATGCTTTCTCGAATTTCTAGCTCTAAACAGGTGCAACAGCAGTTGTTAACCCCAGATATTGCCAAAAGAAAAAAAAAAAGTAAAAGAATCAATAGCAAAACCTACCTCTGCTGCTGCTCTTTGTCAGCTTGTTTACGAGCATATTCAACAGCAGTAAAGCCAAAAGTATCAAACTGTGAAGATGTTCCCAAAGATCGACCTTCCAGGTCCTGAAATACATAATTAGAAGGAACTACAAATACAAAAGCTACTTTCCCATCAAAAGGGTGCACACAGGTTCACCCACAATTATGGAAGCATCCATTAAGGACTTATTTAAAATAGTTACCAAAAATACTAACTAAGAAGATTGTTTATGTTGCGCAAGAGTCATAGATGAACAATTAATCTACTCTTTAACAACACCAAAGTATAAAAAAAAAGTTAAAAATCTCATAACATTATAATTTCTGAATTTTTACTCACAAAATTAAATCTATAATAACGGGAACATAAGCAAATAAACAATTATGAGAGTTCGGTTTATAACAATAAAACCAAATATTAAAAATATTAATGGAAACAAATTGATGATAATAAGAAAAATAATAATAAAACATACTTCTTTTTCATCTTCATCTAAAAAATTAAGAATGCTTTGCTGTTTAACTTCTGCCCTATTTTTTCGTGAGGATGTAAACGACTGAGGAGTCCAACCTGTAAAAGAAAATGTGTTCATACGTTTCAATACTGAACTATTAAAAAAAAAATCAAATACACCAATCAGCTTCATTTTTGAATAAATTTCTTAATAATAAGAATAATAATAATACCTTCCTTAGAACCAACAGTATTATAATAACCAGCAGAATATCCTCCAGTAAATGCTCCATGGAATCTTCTTCTTCCTTCCTCGTCTCTAACCTAAAAAATGTAATATATTTAAATTAAAAAATAACAAAAAAAATTTAAAAAGAAATTAAAATGAAATACCTCTTGCTTCCAAGGAACTAGGGTTCGGAGATGACCAGAGGCTTCTGCGACGGCTTTCTTCTTACGGCTAGAGAGGTCTTCCTCTCGCTCTATGGGAGTACCGTAGAAGACGAAATCCTCTTCATCATCCATATCCAGTTTTCAAGTTTTCGCTACCTACCTAATAGAGATTTAATATTCCTTTACCCAATTCATACACAAAAGAGAAGACGCAGGGATTGCAGTAGCCAGGTGTGTTTTATATATTGGCATCACTTTATGTAAGATTAACAATGTAACAAGCGAAATTTCCTGTCTTCAAAATATATACACACACTTGTGTGTGGAATATTTTTATCTGGTTAACTTGTTTTTTTTACACATACACACTAAATAAAAAATTTTATAAATATAAATTATTTATCAAGAAATAAATAATTGTTATTTTTCACATGAGATAAACCATTTTACTTGATTTTCATTCAATTTATAATAGAAAATTAAAATTTTATATTTTTTTAATTTAAGATTTTAAATCTTCAATTCATACTGTTTAATTTTAGGTCTTCATTCTTCTATTCATACTTCAATAGCTTGAATAATAAAAAAAAATTTGTAAAATTAGGTTCATTGTTTTTTTAGAGAAAAGAACAACCATTTTCTAGTTTCATTTTAATATATCTATACATCTCAAGACCTAATTACAACTGTCCACAAGTCCGAGAATGACTAGCAATTGTTTCAATTAAAAATCTGAATTTCCTACAAAAACCTCAATATAAATATGAACTTGATTAAAAAAATAATTAAAATTTATTTCTACACTAAACACAGCCAAAATTGATCACTGAAAAAACTTAAAAAAATTAGTTCTTGATTGTAGAAATTAAAATACCCAAATTAAGTAAATTCAAAGAATTTATGGTTGAAAAATAAAATTTTATATACTTTTTTAATTTTAGGGATTAAATTTTCAAATCATTCTTCAATAGCTTGAATAATTGAAAATTTTGTAAAATAGCATTATTATTTTTTTTAAAGAGAGAAGAACAACCATTTTTTTTCAATGTTGATCATGATATATTTATACTTCTTAAGATTTAACTATAGTTACCGACAAGTCCTAGAATGATTAAAACTTGTTTCAATTAATTTCAAGTAGTTAATCCTTTCAAAATTTAGATTTTAACCGAGACTCACATAACTTCTGATTTGTGACTCACTTTTTAGGTATTTTCAGTATTCAAATGCCATTATGAAAATTGTAGATCTCGATCCTCTCTCGAATTTAACTTTTTGAATCACTCAATTCTGAGTCTTCAAATTTAAGTTATGATCCATCGAATGTGCTGTATTTTTTAGCCATGAATTTCATATTAAAAAATCTGAATTTTATGTGATAACTCAATATAAATATAAATTTAATTTAAATAAACTAATCAATCATTAATTTTACTCTAAAAATAACCTAATTATTCTAAATTGATTACGAAATAAACTTTAAACAATTAGTTCATGACTATAGAAAAATAAAATAACCAAACTAAGTAAAAATAAAGAATTTATGGTACAAAAAGAAAGTGTCGAATTTGTGACTCGCTTTTCAAGTATTTACAGTCTTTAAATAGCCACTGCTTCTTTATGAAAGTTGTAGATCTCGATTTTCTCTTAAATTTAGGTTCTTGAATCATTAGATTCCAATTCTTCTAGCTAGCTCAAGTTATAGCCCATCAAATGTGATACACTTTTGACATGTGAATTTCACATCAAAAATTCGAATTCCCTACGAAAATTAAATATAAACAAGAATTTAATTTAAATAATCACTAATTCTACTGTAATAATAATCTAAATTGATTACTAAATATACTTTAAATAGTTAGTTAATTTCTATAAAAATTAAAACACCCAAACTAATAAAAAAAAAGAATTCACGGTAAAAAAATAAAAAAAAATTATATATACCATTTTAATTTTAGGTCTTCAATCTTTAAACGATACTTGAATAACTCGAATGATGGAGAAATTTATGAAATTAGATTCATTATTTTTTATGAAGGAAAGACAAAGCCCAATTAATCTTTAATTAATCGTTAAAGCTATTGAGCTTCTTCTCCATCACAAAATTCATCCAAGTTTCCTTGTTTATTATTTATCAAAAAAAAAAGTTTCCTCGTTTATTTTTAGAGAAAAAAAAATTTTAGCCTTGATTTCATCTATTTATAGCTCTTAAACCTTAACTAAGACTGCACATAAATCCTAGATTGATTAGGATTTGTCTCAATTAATTCCAAAAAATAAATCCTTGTAAAATTCAGATTTCTATGAGACTACACACAACGTCTAACTTATGACTCGGTTTTTGGGTTCCTACAGTTTTAAAATAGCCACAGATTCTTTATAAAAGTTATAGATCTCGATTTTCTATTAAATTTAGGCTTTTGAATCATCCAATTCCGATTCTCGATCTTGTGGGAGTGGTTCGAGAGCTCAATGATGAATACGGTCTAGATTTGACCACTCTGTTACCCCATTTCTCGTAGAAATGAGCTGAAGGATTGAAAATGATTTCAAAGTGTTTTCAAAATTGAATTTCATTTGAAGATTCGAACGAATCTTCAATGAATCGTCTAGATCTTCATAAACCTGGATTAGGCCTACATCGCAACAAGCCCATTTGTTTTAAATAAAGATTCGACCAAATCTTCATGATCATGTTCAGTTAAATCTTCATTCTCAAATGACAGGTTTTGGGACAAAATACATGTATCTGTAGGCAATCAAAACCTATAACCTACATCGACCTATCTCCATACTGCAACTTGCACAAGTTATAAAAGGAGATTCGCTTCCTTCCCTATAAATACCCAAGCTTTTCAATAGAAAAGGGAAGAGCGAAGGAAGGGGAACAAGACAGAGAAACAGAAGAGAATACAGAGAAATTTAAACACGTTTTTAAGTATTTTTTTCATCAAATTTCCTCTGAGTTTCTATACGAGGAAACTCTTTTCAGTTTAGAAGCTCATCTACTACCTAAAATGGTAACACTCATACACTCTGAGGGCAACCTATCATCCGCGAAACATCCATACATCGGAATAAGCATATTTTCTTATTTATTTTCTTTCTTTAAGCTTACTGTAACTTTACATATTTCACAAATTAACTTCATTTTACTCTTTGATTGCATGTATGAGGTCCTAAAGAAGCCAAAATAATGTAGGAGCAGATAGATCAGAGTCTGAGGCTCTATAACCTGAGCCTTGAACTAAAAATAACATTTTGGTTCAAATGCTTGGGTTACCCTCTTAAGCCGATCATACAACCATTTAAGGGTTCATTTACATGTTTTAGGACCCTTTTTATCATCTTAGATCAATATTTATGTAAATTTATAATAATACAGGAGAAGACCATATTTGAAACCATATTACAGGTTCTGTTGAACCTGTCATGATTCGACTGAATCTTCATATGATTCGATGGAATGATTGGGTTTCATCCATGAAATTAGCCTATCCCTCTAATATTTTTCAAAGATGTTTTCAAATGAATCGATCACTGTTTTTGTGTATATTAAATGCAATTAAATTATATGATGATTATTTTGTTCAAAAAAATGACAGATTAGGGAGAACTAGGTTATCTGGTCTACAAAAATGACGGTAACCATTAGAATGTTGGCATATGGTATGTCTGCTAATTGTGTTAATGAGTATGTGCAAATTGGAGAAAGTACAACAATTGAATCTTTAAAAAGATTTTGTCAAGCTATTGTTAGTGTTTTTGAGAAAGAATACTTGAGATCACCAACAAAGGAGGATGTTTCAAGATTATTAAAAGGGGGGGAAAACGTGGATTTCCTGGAATATTAGGGAGTCTGGATTGTATGCATTGGTTGTGGAAGAATTAGCCAAGTGCATGGCATGGATAGTACACTAGGCATGCTCAAAGCCCAACAATCATTCTTAAGGCAGTGGCTCCTTACTATTTATGGATATGGCATGCATTCTTTAGAATGTCTAGGTCATACAATGATATCAATGTTCTTGATCGGTCTAACCTATTTTCTGAACTAGTT
>CANYLF010325137.1:0-15852 GCA_948193215.1 Bocquillonia castaneifolia
AGTTAATTATACGTCGATGAAGTTTTCAACATTCTTTGTTTATAAATATCATTGTATTTTTAAGTTTGAAAAGTTTGACATATATATTAATTGATTTTGAGTTGGTTTAAGTATGGTTTTACCGAGGAAAGTCAGAAATACTGTTTTTAAACTGTGTTTTGTGTTCAAAAATTTCGTTTGGGTGATTTTTGGCTTACAACGATTGTTGCACTATTCACAACAATCGTTGCTGATTTGCAACGAGCTCGTTGCTATTTTCCCACGAGCTCGTGTACCTTACTGGATTTTCAGCCATTTTCGTGTATTTCACAACGATCACTGTTCATTTCACAATGATCGTTGTACATTTAACAACGATCGTTGCTAATTTGACAACGATCGTTGCACCCTATTTTCAGAGAAAAATTTATTTTCGAAGGGAATTTTTATTTGAATTTTAAATCAGATTAATTACTATCGTTATATATATTAATCCATATTATATGGTGTTAGATTCGGGTCGTTACAACCAAAATATGCAAAAATTAAAAAGAAATTGATTTAATGTTTGAAAGATGTTATGAGAGCATTATGGAGCTGGTTGTCACTCCGAAATACTCATTTTGATGGGTATTTATAGGCTCATGAAGTCACATGACCATTGCCCACACTTCTGCATCAAAACATACACTTTTTGGGGCTGTTTTAAGGTCTGTCAGAGTTGAAAATCACGGGCCCAGATTGTAAATCGCGGTCATGGAGCAACAGCTATAAAAAAGATGACCGTTGGGGCTTTCTGACTGGAAAATCACGGGAGTGAAATTCTAGTCGCGGGCTTTATTTTGTGATAGCCATAACTTCTTGTAAAGAACTCCAAATGCTCTGAAATTTTTATGGTAGACTCTTCAGGCTTTTCTCTACAACTTTCTCTACCATAAAATTTTCCAGTTCCAGCATCTTCATGCCCTAAAAAATCAAGACATTTTGGTGCTCCGCTATTCCGAGCACTACCCACTCCGACAGCCATTTCTCCCAATCTACAACTCCTTTTGATATGATTCAAAAGCCTATGAAAATAGACTTCAAGGGCTACAACCCCATAAAATTTCATGTCAAAATTCCTTCTTCAGAATTTTTTGCGTCATTTTGAACATGACCTATCTGCATAGTCTTCTGCATTGAATTCTGAGCATAATTCGCTTAAAAATCTAAAACTCCAAAATTAAAGCTCCAAATTGAATTCCAGTTTTTGATCTTGAAAGTAGACATCTGAAGTTTTTCATCCCTATATAATTCTACCATATAGCATCTCAATAGATGTGCCAAAAGCTACTCCAAAAATCGGTTTAGTGTGTAGTCCCCCAATTGGCTTCTTTGGATTTCTTCAAAACTTGATTCTCCAATCAATCTAAATTATTTCCAAACTCTCGAAATCACATCCTAAGGTTCTAAACTCCAAGCCCTCACCTTTTTCCAAGTGTTTTCATTAGGTTCACACTTAAACCTATCCACCTAAGCTGATGTTTATACATAAACTTAAGCTAGCCCCTTAACCCAAGTGTTTTCTTAGGATAACACTTGTACCTATCCAAGGACATATGCACTCATCAAAGCTCATGAATATTCTTCACCATCACACTCAAGAACTTCATCATCTTAATAGCTTTGATATCTCTCATAAACTTCTTACACTTCCATTACTTCCTCGTTATCTTCATCAAAAACTCTCATATGCTTGCATTGCATCAATTACCTAGAAAAACACTTTGGCAAACATATTAGTATTACACAATCATAAAATCTCACATGCTTGCATTGCATCAATCACCTAGAAAAGCACTTTAGCAAACATATCAGTATGACACAAAGTTTTGTATCATCAAAATCACAATAAGAGCCTTGAGGTCTTTAGGGCCAACAAAATATACTGCGTGTATGTGTATGTGTGTCTACACACACACACACACTTCAAGTTAACTTAAAATCTTCTGCATATTCTATCTAATTCAGGTTATCTGACAGTTTATTATTTGTTATCAACTATGTAAAATAAGCTTAACTAAACATGTAGGGATGGCAAAAAACCTCGGAACTTGATGAGAATGTCACAACCCAATTTCGAATAGGACCGATGTTAAGGAATGGGTTGACTTAAAGGCATTGAAACCCGTTGCATGCCTAATCTTAAATCTTTCACTACAAATTTCATTATATAATAATTAAAGCATACAATTAAACTTCATTTTAAGCTTAATATATTTAATTCCAAAAAATATTATATTCTAACTAATAATTAAATTTCCATATGTTATATTATAACATAAAATCAAAATACGGATTTTTATTTATCTTAAACAAAATAAAATAAAATTTATTCTCCAATTTATAGAAATTTTTTTATTTCTTAAACTATACTTTAAATTTTATATTTATAATTTTTGTTATAAAGCTAAAAGTAAATTATATTACTTGAATCATTAAAATCTTATTTATTTAAAGGCAAATGTTAACCAAATAATAAATAAAAGTTATAAATTTTTATAGAAATATTCTAAAAATTTTAACAATTAATTTTTGTGTTGACAATTAGAATTTATAAAAAAAAGTCAAGTTATTATAGAGAACATGAAGAACCGATCCTAGGTTGACCGGAGATTGCCTGATTTGACTGAGAATGAGACAGGATGGAAGATCCTTGATTTGTGGAAGGTAGGGATTAGATAGGATTGGTGTATTCTTATCCTTGACTTTCATCCTGAAAAAATATATACATATAGCGAATAAAAATAAAAGATATTTTCTTAATCAAAACTTTAATAAGATAGTTTGAACTTATTTTTTCAATTTCTTTAATATAGATATTCATGAACTTATTTTATAAAATTATTATATTTTGGATATTAGAATTTATTCTATATTTTAGATTTTTTTTTTCATATTGTTGGCCTTAGTGGCTTTAATAAACCTTATTTTGAGTTTAACAACCTTTATTTTGTGTCCAACTAAGTTTCTAAGTGTGTAGGTTAAGTTTCATAAGGTAAAAATCAATTTTGGAAGATGACCTATAATCCTCGTCTGCAATTAAGGAAATCACTCTAGTGGGAAATAATCGCGCTCGCGATTTGGAAATCGTCTCTCCGGCTAGGTATTAATCTTCCCCGCGATTTGGAAATCATGACCAGGACTTGAAGGCTAGAATCAAGATTTTTGATGAAGCTACTTGACCTTTTTTACACTCGCAATTAGGGAAATCGCCCCTCAATTTCAGTGGAGCAATTTGCATTCAAGGTTGGCCGCGACCACAACCAGCTAAATCACCCCCGTGAAATAGAAAGAGAAGGCAAGTTTTCATGTCATCCTTGCTACTGAAATCGCGGTCTCGATTGGAAGATCATCTCCGAGACTAAGAAGGAAATCTTCAAGGAAAAAAATAGTTGTTAAACTGCTTTATGAAAAGCATGCCCACTACCATCAAAATAGCCCCCGTGAACTTACACAGTTCAAAGCATTAAATGCACTTTTTCTAGTTATTAGACACAACTTATGACTTGTATCTAACAGCTAGTTTTGGGTATTTTGGCTACAAATACCTATCATAAATGTCTTCCAAGTAAGACACATTCTTTGATATCCAAACTCTTGAAAATTCATTTCTCAAAGTTCCTTGTAATTAATTCTTAGTGAATTAGGTGTGTGTAGGTAGATATGACTCTTTAAGCATTCAATTGGGATTTATTTCTTGGGTTGACAGTGTCTATTGCCTTGTACAAGTGTCAATCTTGTAAGATTGGGAAACACTTGGGTAGGTTTGGGTGTTAGCCTTGTAAACACTAGGTTTTGAGTTAGCCTTTGTAAAAATCTTATAAAGGTTTTGGTGTGAGCCTAGCAAACACTAAGTTTTAAGTGAACTTGTGAAAACTCTTATTATATATCCTTTGTGGATTAGTGGAACCCTAATTGTGTATTGGGAGAGTGGATGTAGGATATTGGTTGTACGTACCACTATAAATCACTTGTGTCCATTCCTTGTGCTCAAACCTAAACTTTTTAAATTTCTAATTCCACACAAATTTAACCCCCCCCCCCCTTCTTGTATTTCAATTAGTATCAGAGCCTAGTTGTTCATTTTAACCTTCATTGGGAGTTAAAAATCAACCATGGAGAGTGGGAGCATTAGTGGCTTGAGACCTTACTTCGATGGAAATGACTATCCTTATTGGAAAGTAAGGATGCACTGTTACTTTGATAGTGACCAAATCGATGTTTAGGATCAAGTCCTCATGGAATGGAAGCCTCCAACATAAACGGTTGGAGATGTGACAACGGTGATCGAGAGGTAGGATTGGGTGGATGCTTAGAGGAAGAACAATGGCAAGAACAGTAGAGCCATGTCTATTCTCTTTGGCTCATTATTTAGAGAGGAGTGCATAGAATTTCACATTGCACCACCGCCTTCTCAATTTGGAGGACTCTTGCCAACTATCATGAAGGACCTACCTCCGTCAAGAACAAGAAGGTAGAGCACTCGATCTACAAATATGAGACCTTAAAAAGGAAGGCAATGAGAATGTCACCGCTCTTACTAACCGGCTTCTCACATTGGTGAAAAATATAAAGAAGTTTGGCAAGAGCTATGGGCAAGAAGATGTGAATAGAAATATCTTAAGGTCTTTGCCGAGGAAGAAATTTGAGGCTAAGATCATATCCATTGAAGAATCCAAGGTTCTAGCCACCATTGCCACCGATGAGCTCAGGTAGCCTCTTGATCTATGAGATAAAGCTCATCAAGGATGAGGAAGATAAGAAACTAGAGGAGAAAAAGAAGTGTTTGCCTAAGTGGTCTCAGTCTAACTTATTTTGAGCCTAACAACCTATCATAAGTGTTTAACAAAATTCTCAAGTGTGTTGGACAAGTTTCATGAAGTATTAAGCAAGTTTGGAAAAGTGACCTATAATTCACAATTGTGACCAAGGCAATCGCCCCCACAATGGACATCGCACCTACGATCTATGTCCTCGCACCCACGATAGAAATGCCTCAAAAGTGCCAAAACCTTCTGATTAAATCTCGTGCCCGTGATCGGATGAATCGCGCCCGTGATCTAAGTGCCTTCAAAGGCCAAAATATTCAAGTCTGATCTCGTGGCCATAACGAAGAAGATCGCCACCGCGACCAAAGGAAAACCATACCTTCAGCTATGAAGATCGTGCCCGTGATCCAAGGGATAGCCCCTACGACATCAAGACGGTCTATGTCATTTCCAAGCTTCCCATGGATGGTTACATCGCACCAATGACTATGAAGATTGCCCTCACAACACCAGGAAGAAACTAGCTGTTGGAATAGTTTGTGAAGCTCACAGATTGGCCCTACAACCTTACACCCTAGAGAGCATTAAATGCAGATTTTACTAGTTGTTAGACACATAATTCCTTCTGTCTCTAATAACTAGTTTTGGATATTTTGGCTATAAATACCCATCATAAATGTATTCTAAAGTAAACACACATTCTGTGATAGCCAAAAATCTTACAAATTGATTTCTCATAAGAGTGTTGCTTTTGAAACTTTTAAATGTTTTGCAAAACGTGTTCAAAATGAAAAAGGGTATTTCATAACTTCTTTAAAAATTTGAAAATGAAGCTTTTGAAAGTTTTTGTTCCAAAAGAGGTATTCCCCATAATTTTTCATGTCCAAGAACTCCTTAACAAAATGGTGTTGTAGAAAGCAAAAATTGTACATTGATTGAGATGGCTAGAACAATGCTCAATGAGTATGGTTTACCAACCTACTTTTGGGCAGAAGCCATCAACATATCATGTTACATTTTAAATCATGTTTCAAGAAGACCAATTTTGAACAAAACCCCTTATGAGTTGTGGGATTAAAACACCCAAATTTCATATTTTAGAGTATTTGGTTGTGAGTGTTACATTCTCAATACCAAGGACTATCTTGGTAAATTTGCTTCCAAAATGAATGTGAGAGTCTTTTTAGGCTATTAAAACTTAAGCAAAGCTTATAGAGTCTTCAATAAAAGAACTCTAGTAGTTGAAGAGTTCATGCATATTACTTGTGATGAATCTAGTAAACTTGATCTTGTGAAAGGTATTTATTCCTATGATGATGTTGTAGGCAACCTTGAAGGGCTAAATATTGAAGGAAATGAGCTTCAAAGTTCAAAGGAGTTTGACAAGGACAATCAACAACAAGAAGAACATGTAAGCAACCAAAGGAATGATGATCAAGCTCATGTCGATCACCAACAAGAGCATGGAGACCTTCCACCTACATCGATATTCTCCAAGGATCATCTTAAGGACAACATTATTGGTGAGACCTCGAAGGGTGTAAGTACTCAAAACCTGCTTAAGCTCTTAGACTCTAATCTTGCATTCCTCTCTCAAATTAAGCCTAAGAATGTTGATGAGGCCCTCTATGAGGAGAGTTAGGTCCTTGTTATGCAAGAGGAACTCAATTAATTTGAATAGAATAAGGTTGTGGACTTAGTACTTAGACCTAAGGACCATCCAATTATTGCAACTAAATGGGTTTGTAGAAACAAATTGGATGAGCAAGGTCAAGTCACTAGAAACAAAGCCCGATTGGTTGCCAAGGGGTATAACCAAGAGGAAGGCATTGGCTATGTTGAGACTTTTGCACCCGTTGTAAGTTTAGAAACAATTATGATTCTTTTAGCATTTGCATCTTTCATGGATTTCAAACTTCTTCAAATGGATGTTAAAAGTGCTTTTCTAAATGGTTTTATTAAAGAGGAAGTGTATGTTGAACAACCTCTGGTTTTGAATGTTTTTTGATTTACCAAACCATGTTTTCAAACTAAGGCCTTGTATGGTTTAAAACAAGCTCCTAGGGGAAAAAAGAAGGTTAACACTACTCTCTTCATAAAAAGGCATAAGCATGATATACTCATTGTGCAAATTTATGTTGATATTATATTTGGTGCTACTAATAAGAGTTTGTGCAAAGAATTTGCAAGTTATATGACTAGGAAAATTGAGATGAGCATGCTAGGTGAACTCAAATTCTTCTTAGGATTTTAAATCAAGTAAAGCAAGGATGGCATCTTCATCAACCAAGCCAAATACACTAAGGAGTTAAGAGGTTTGGGATGGAAGGATGAAGCAAAGCAAATCTCCCATGAGCATAACTACAAAATTGGACAAGGATGAAAAAGGTAAAGAGGTAAATCAAAAGAAGTATTGAGGTATGATAGAATCTCTTCTTTATCTTACATCTAGTAGACCTGATATCATGTACTCTACTTGTTTGTGTGCACATTTTCAAGCATGTCCTAAAGAGTCTCACATGCATGCCGTCAAAAGGATTTTGAAGTATTTGCATCACACGATACGTTTGGAACTATGGTATCCTATGAGCGTTGCATTTGATCTTGTTGCATACTCGGATTCGGCCTATGCTGGTAATTTGATGGATAGACAACGTACCTCCAGTACTTATCAACTACTTAGCTATTGCTTAGTTTCTTGGTGCTCTAAGAAACAAGTTAGTGTTGCTTTGTCAACCGCCGAAGCCGAATATGTAGCGGTGGGTTGTTGTGAATCACAAGTCTTGTGGATGAAATAATAATTGAAAGACTATGGTGTTAGTATTGATCACATTCCCATTAATTATGATAATACTAGTGCCATTAATCTCTCAAAGAACCCAATTCAACACTCTAGGAACAAGCACATAGACATTAGACATCATTTCTTGAGAGATTATGTGCAAAAAGGGGATGTAGTATTAGAATTTATTGATACTACTAACCAACTTGCTGATATTTTCACAAAACCTCTAAATGAAGAACGTATGAACTTCATTAAGAGTGAGTTAGGGATGCTAGATGGAAGCACTCTTTGATTTCAAAGTTCTTTTATGAGTTTTGGTCAAAAACAAGAAACATATGCATTAGACATAAAATGAATACCTTGGACGCACTCAATGATCCTAAGGAACTATTTAAGGTCACAAAGTATTTTTGGATCCCTTTAGTAAAAGAAAATGCTTCATCTTTTCTTGTATTTCAAAAATTATTTTTGGAACTGTAAATCGCGGTCATGATCACCCATGTCGTAAGCGTGATGAAAGGTCAACACATTTGACAAAATTTCCTATTTCATTGATCGCACTTATGATCTATTGAATCGCAGCCATGATTAACATAAAATCTTTCAACTCCTTGAGTTTTTAGGGATCACGCCCGTGAACCACTTAATCGTGGTTGCGTCCCAACTCTACAATTTTTCAAAATATTTCTTCCTCAATATCACAGCCGTGATCATCCATTGTGGGTGTAATTAAAAGTTCAAAACTTTTTATTCCTAACCATCGCAGTCGTGATCCCTTGGATCACCCTTGCGATGCTTAAAGTTTTTCAACCGTTTTAGACTGTTTAAAGTCGCAGTTGTGATGCTTAACATCACGGTCACGATCAAAAGGCAAAAATTTAGTTTTTTAGTTTTTCAATGATCGAGCCCGCAATCAATTGCAATTTTTTAAAACAAATAGGCATTACTAGCCGTTGAAAAATGGCTAGTTTCAAATTTTGTCTATATTTTTTAGCCAAAATTTATCCGTGCACATCTATATATACCCCTCAATGCATATTGGATGAGTTTTACACTATTTCTATATTGTTTTATGGCTTGCTTGATTAATTCTTCTCTTCTACTTCTCCCTCTAAAGCCTTAAAACACACTCTGTCTCTTATTTTTGTGCATTCTTCATCAAAAACACAATGGCGAAGAAACCAAATGAACCTAGGGGGCAAGTAGAGGACTTAGCCAAACACCCCAAGGAGAAAATCAAGTATATTAAGAAGAAGGGAGTATAGAGACCAAAGGCAAAAGGGGATTGTGATTCAAAACCCCAAGAATAACAACGGCCTCTTACTCGTTCCCAAAATGAATCCCCAAATAAGCACCCTCCTTCTTCATCAAAGAAAAAGAAAAAGTCCATGAACATCCTCCGCCTCCTCTACTACTACAAAGGCAAGTCCATATTTAGGATTTGCTAAATGAAGAAGAAAGGGTAAAAACCCAAACCTTGGATGCAAAGGAGTTCATAAAGACAAAGAGGATCCTTGTGAGGACCCTAAAAGACCTCCACATCAACAAGGAAGTTGAGGAGTTTATAGACCTCCTAAGTTTGAAAAAGTTTCCCTTTCCAAGGTACAATGTATAAAAGGCTCTCACCATAAAGTTTCTCTCCACCTTGAAGGTAAACAAGAAACTTGACCTTGAACATGGCTCCTATCTTATGACCTTTAAAATGTTTGGGAAGGAAATCAAGTTTCCTAAGGCAATGATGGATGAGTGCTTTGGGTTCTCAATAATTGGGTTAGTGAACTTCAGTGAGAGAAACATGGACATGAGCAAATTTTGGAAAGAGATTGGAGTTTCCCCATACTTTCAAGCCGGCCATACTACTTCCAAATATCTCAAACGCCTAAGCCACTTTGCCCTCCACAAAAACATTTATAATTTTGTTTCAAGAAAGATGGCAATGACAAAATTACACAAAAAGGCCTCCTCTTCCTCCATTATGTAATAAAAAAAGAACCCATTCAAACATCCTACTTCTTCATCGATCACCTTTTAGGACTCACTGGTGGCAAAGGGTCTGCCATTCTTGTGAGTTCCTACACCTTTCACATTGCTCACTTTCTTGAGTTTGACCTTAAAGAGCGTCAAGCCTACCGTCTCTCACTGACACTTGAACTTGAAAGGGGCTTGATGGACACTGATTTCTTCACAACGAAAGTGAAGATTGTGACTCTTTTGAAAGAAGGAGGGTTCAAGTATTTGGGTGGAGTCCTTGATTCTATCAAGGAAAAGGAAAAGGAGGAAAGAAGGAAAGCATTAAATGAGAAAGTAAGGAAGGAAACGGATCTAGAAGAAGATGAAGAGGAAGAAGAACTTAGGGTACCCTATGGAGAAGATCTTGGAATTCCCCATGTGGATATTCAAGATATAAGAGGAGAAGGATCCTCCTCTACCCTAGACCTTTCTCACTTGGCTAGCAAATTCTTCAAAGCCTTAGAAACATTGAAAGGCAGCTGGATGAGCGTGACTTGGCTTACAATAGGCTTCGTCAAAGGATGGTTGAGTAAGTTGATGATCTCAAGTTCATTCATGATAACCTCAAAGCCCTTCAAGCAAAACTAGACCTTCCCCCCTGTGATCATAACTCTCTTGGTCCATTGCGAAAGTTTTTAGAATTTCATATCATCTTTTTCATTATCAATCTTTAATTGTATTATTTCCTTGATTATTAATGAAAATTGATGTTTTTAGTGCTTAATTGTTTATTTCTCTTTATTTTATTTAATCAACTTAGTTATATATATTTGTTAATTATGTTTTTTTTTAGTTAACAAAGGGGGAGAAATCTCTGGTTCCTAGTTCTAACCTTGTCAAGGTATGATCGAATTGAGATTCACCTTTTAAACTTAAATTGAACTTAATACATTCTTGGTAAGTTGATTAAAAACTTGTGTAAAACCTAACCCTTAAGCTTTGGTATTGTTTTTAATACTGTACAAGTTGAGGGGGAGCAATTTCCCTCAATCCACACACTTGTAAAACACTTTTGAACTTAATTTTATTTAAGGTTGTCAAGCTCAAAAAGGGGGACATTGTTGGCCTAAGTGGTCTCAATCTAACTTATTTTGAGCCTAACAACCTCTTTTAAGTATTTAACTAAGTTCACAAGTGTGTAGGACAAGTTTCAAGAACTATCAAGCATTATTAGAAATATGACTCGTAATTCACGGCCATGACCAAAGTAGTCACCCCCACGACTGCGATCTCGCCCGCCATCCAGGTCCTCACCCCTGTGATAGAAGTACCTCCAAAGTGCCAAAATCTTCTAACCGAATCTTGTGCTCACAACTAGATGGATTGCACCCCTACCAAAGTGCCTCCAAAGACTAAAACCTTCTGGTCTGATCTCGCATCTTAATTAAGAAGGTCGCCCCCATGACCAAAGAGAAACCATGCCTTCACATACGAAGATCGCAACTGTGATATAAGGCATCACCCTTGCTACATCAAGACAGTCTATCTTATTTCCAAGCTTCCCATGGATAGTTTCATCGAGCCCGTGACCATGGAGATCACCCCCGCAAGACCAAAGAGAAACTAGTCGTTGGAGTACTTTATGAAGATCGAGGCCGTGACGCTGAAGATCACCCCCGTGACGTTGAAGATCACCCCCGTGACCAGATAACCTGTAGAGTATTGGATGCAGATTTTACTAGTTGTTAGACACATAATTCCTTTTTTCTCTAACAGCTAGTTTTGGGTATTTTGGCTATAAATACCAATCATAAATGTCTTATAAAGAGAACAAACATTCTTTGATAGCCAAAACTCTTGCAAAATTGATTTCTCATAATTCTTTATAATAAATTCTTGGTGAATTTATTGTGTGTGGGTAGTTAGAACTAATTAGCATTACTTGCTTGGGTTGAGCGGTCTTTGTACCTTGTACAAGTGTCAATCTTTGTGAGGATTGGGAAACACTTTGGGTTAGGTTTGGTGTAAGCCTTAGCAAACACTAGGTTTGCAAGTTAGCCTTATGAAACTCTTGTAAAGGTTTGGTGTTAGCCTTGGTAAACACTAAGTTATGAGTTAACTTGCTAAAAACTCTCTTATAGATCTGTGGTGGATAGTGGAATCCCAAAGTTGGTCTTTAGGAGAAGTGGAAGTAGGACTTGTTGTGTCCAAACCACTATAAACTACTTGTCTCCTTTCTTGTAAGTTTTTAAATTTCTAATTCCATACCAATTCACCCCCCCCCCCCCCCTCCTCTTTGTATTTTGTAACCAAAGAAGCCCAGCATAACCTCCTCAAAGATGCCAAAGAGAAAATCGCCAAGAGAAAACCAAAAGCAGATGAGGCATATTCCTCGGTCATCTTCCCCAATAAGAAGGATGTAGTGTTACAGAACCCCGATGGTGGTGGCAAACTTGGTTGAAAATTAATGGATACGTTCAGGAGGATGAAGAGAGGAGAGTACGAAGAGGACTATTTGAGGGACAGTGGGTCCTCTAGCTAGCAGGTCCTTAGTGAACCCCTGTCAGATAAGCTGAAAATGCCAAAGATGGACCCCTTTGATGTCTCTGGCAACCCAAAAGAGAATATGGCCAAGTTCAGAACAGTCATGGTAGTACAGCAAGGTGTTAATGATCCCATGCTTTGTTGGGTATTCCCAACCACATTGTCAGGATCTGCTCAGCAATGGTTTCTTAAATTAGAGAGTGGGTCCATTACCTGTTTTGAACACATGCCATCTGCCTTTAAAGTCCCTTACCTCACAAACATACCTCTAAATAGAAAGTCCAGTGATCTACACAGGTGCAAGCAGAAGGATAGGGAATTATTGCGAAGATACATAGAGCAGTTCAACGAGGCGATGTTGGTAGACAAGTTAAATATAGAAACTGAGGTCAAAGCTTTGAGAAAGGGCACCGCATTTAGGAAACTCCAAGTCAAGCTAGTATCAACTAAACCATCCTCCCTCCCTGAGGTGATGGCCATAGCCCAAAAATGTGCAGATCTAGATGAAGCCATAAAGATGAACAAAAAAGACACAAAGATGAAGAAAGTGGACAAAGGAGAGAGAATGAAGAAAGTTGGAGACATTAACAATTAAGGAGGTGCCACAACCTCAAGAGGGCATGAGGAAGCAAAAATCAGTATGAGCAATAAAGCCACTTGTCCTAAAGAACAGTCATAAATAAAGAAGGTGGGTAAAGATATAAAACCAAAAACAGAAGAGGGGCATCCAAGCTAGCTCACATGGATGGCACACCCTTGCCTAGTACCTAGAATGTAGTGTTACACAGGACATACTATCAATAAGCAACGTAAGGCACTATATTCCATATTGATCTTTAATGTTTTTAATGAAGGGCCATGTGTCATTCATTGCCTCCTTAACAATATCCAAGTCTCATTATTTTAAGAATGTAAACAGCAATGCAGAGCCACCTATGCCCAATTCATCACGGATCCCAAAACCACCAGGGCATGACCCTACGCAGGTCCCCAACATTCCTGGGCATAATTCATCAAAAATCCCCAGTTAACTTGAGCACGATCCATCGCAGATCACCAACCCACCTGGGCATGATCTTACGCGAGTCCCCAGCCTTCCTAGGCATGATTCAACACGAATCCCAGATGACTTGGGTATGATCCATTGCGGATCACCAAACCACCTAGGTATGATCCTTCGCGGGTCCTCAACCTTCCAAGGCATGATTCATTGTGAATCCCTAGTTGACTTAGGCATGATCCATCGCGAATCCCCAACCCACCTGGGCATGTTCCCACTTGAGTGCCTAACATTCCTGGGTGCAACCCATAATGGGTCTCGAACCCATATTCCGATATAGGGTATTTTAATACCCTTAAAACATAGCTACCACAACCAATCGCCATGGAAAAGTAAACATGAGTTACAATATGATGGAAAAGTGGTACATATCACTATGTATAAAACACAAGCTTCCAAATATGAAAAAAAGCAAGTAAAACCAAGTCTTACAATGGATCCACATTGAAATATAAAGCACACATTAGTAGAAAATAAGAAGCAAAAGTTCACATCACAAATTGTGTAAGAAAAAAATAAAGGTTACAAAACCAAACAATAGCAGAAAAACATCTAAGTAATAGCAGTCTTGCTAAACTAAAGAAGATTGGTCCCCTTGCGGGTCGGTGCTGGAGTTGCCAACCAGCTGTTCAAGAGCGGACCTACTACCTTACGAACAGGCCACCAAAGCACCATCTAGTGAATTCTACCAAAGTAGTTCAAACTAGGTTCACTAAAGCAATAGAAGTAGCAAGAACCACTTGGGTTTCAATAGAAACTTTGCCCACTTTAACATCATCTCCATCTTTTTCCTCATTAGTGTCGCCTCCACCCTCTTCGTCACTAGCCTCAGCTGCCTCTTCATTGGTGTTGTCAGCACCTGGGTTTATATAGCCATGTTTATCAAGTGCAAGATGAATCCCCTAGCAAGATGCAACGTGAAGTCGACAAGCGAACCCACCAATGCGCATCACCCTACTTCATCTAACCAGCTCCGGCACGTGTGTTCACCTAGCCAAGTCCATCAAGTGTGAGGTGAATCCCCTAGCAAGATGCAAGCTAAAGTCACGTGCATCACCTTACTTCAGCTAGCCGGCTCCGACACTAAAGTTCGCATACCAATGATAGTCAGGGGCAAGCAAATCCCATATCATAATGCGAGTGGAAGTTGACAATCTAGCTCTATACGCTCCACCACCTGGGTTCGCATACCCATGTCCATCAAGATCGAAGCGAATCCTCTACCAAGGGTTGAGGTGATGTCGATAAACGAATCCATCAGGATGCATCACCCTGCTTCAACTAACCGGCTTTAATACACAATTCGCGGTGCCACAACCATTCAGACACTATGATTTACATAAAGAACTTAGCCACTATTAACACCTAATTTTGATGCAGGTATACGGAAGCAGCTCGGAGGCCCAGTGATGATTGTTCATGTTCTAAATACCATGAATTGAGTTGAAATTTGCTTTTTAGAGATTGCATTGCTTCACTTTAAGTGTTTTCTAAGCTTGCATAACATGTTTTTCTCCAAAATCCGGTTTTGAGCATAAACGATACATTTTTGAGATGGTTTTCATCATAACTTTTCCTAGAAGTGTCCAAATGACTTGAAATTTTGACGATTGGTAGTTGAGGCCATTCCGCACATTTTCTCAGTTTCAAGTTTTTGCAAAATTGGATGTTTGGAGGCCCAAAAGGGCCCAACACCACTCTGAAGAGTGGAATTGGTCCCAACGCCACTCATGTAACTAGTGTTGGGCTCAATGCCACAAGGAAGACTGGTGTTGGGTCCTCAATGCCAGTCAGGTGACCTCGACTGTAGAAAGCCTGTTTTCAACCTGTTTTGGCTCGGAATGGCCATATGTGTTGTACACGCGTCCCAAAGCTCTGGAGGGCTATTTTTGTCCAAAATATCCTTTGCTTTAGTCTCAAGTCATTGAGTTTTAATAGGAAATTGATTGTGATAACCCTATCTTAAGTTTTAAACTAAATTGGGTATAAATAGACGTCTAAAACTAGGTTTTAAGAAGAGGCAGCCAGAGCATACGAATTTAGAGTTTGATTTCTAATATCAACACTCTACATTCATTCATAGCTAAGAGACATAACCCTACATTTTCACTTTTCACATTATAAACATAAAAAATTCATAAAAGCTTGCATCTTTTCCATTCAAAGGTGTTTATGAGGCTTCTAATCCATTCAAGCAACACTCCAGCAGTTTTTAATTCATAAAAAGCAATAAGAAATTCACTCAATTTAGATCTGAGGGTTATCAAGCGCTTCCAAGCCAATTTCTTAAGAGGTAAGTCATCTTTTCTTTTGATTTTCATTGTTTCTTTGCATGTTTCCATGGTTTGCATGTTATAAATGTGATATTTCATGTATCTTTATTGCTGTAATTTTCTGTCTGCATGTTTTATCAATGTTCATGCATGTTTGTTAAAACGCCATTTTGTGCCATGAAAATACATTATAAAGGTTAAAAATTGTTTTTTTTTTTTTGCATGTTCTTGTGTTTTGATTTCAGATCTGATGTGTTGGATGTTGTTTAAATGTTTTCTATGCATAAAGTTCTTTCTTTTTATGTTTTACTGTGTAAAAATCGTGTCTTTTGCAAAAAGTTTATTTCTTTTGCATAAAAATCACGTTTTTTGAGTTCTCATGCATAAAGGTTGCATCTTTTTGTATAAAGTTGTTTATTTGCATGTTTTTAATGATTAAAGCTTTTATTT
>CANYLF010325869.1:0-11513 GCA_948193215.1 Bocquillonia castaneifolia
ACCGGTAAATTTCGGTCCGGTTCGGTCTAAAGGTTACAAATTTTTTTTAATTTCGGTTCGGTTCGGGTTTCAATATTTGATAAAAAGACCGGACCGAACCGAAAACCGACCGAATCTTAGGCTAAAAACCCGACCGAACCGTCCAAATCACCTAGACCGAACCGAACTGAATTAATTCGGTTTTACTCTTTTGGGTTTCGGTTCGGTCCGGTTTCAAAATTCTTTAAAATTTCGGTTCTGTTCGGTCCGGGTTGGACCAAATGCACACCCCTACTTATAGTAGTTAATTCAGTGAACAGTTTATCATCATTTTAAAAACTTTTGAATTTTATTAGCCGATACATGTCCTAAAATTTATCATATAAGTATGAAATGTCATGTTAAAGACATACTTGCATATATATTTGGAATATAATAAAAATTTTAAAGTTTAATTTGAAATACATTAGACGTCGTGATATAATTGAATTTTGAATTGTATTTGAAGATGTATAAAACTATTATTTTGACATTTATTATATTCTCAGCTTCCTGAATTTCTCATGATATGATACATCAAATGTCCTCAATGTTTCACTACAAAACAAGCATGTAATTTGTCAAAATGTGAAGGATTTTCAAAATATAGAAAGAATAATAACTAGAAATACAAAAACGAAAACAGTGATAGTTAGGTTAATGGACGTGAAAAATGATGATAATGATGTGTGAGTGTATATTGACATCTTATATACGTGACATTTTTTTTTTGTTTTTACGGCTAATTAGCCTTCTATAAATAAAATGAACAAACAATATTTGAATATCGTTTCTCAAATTTTTTACACAATTCGTATCATGATTTTTAATATTTACCCCATCCATCCTTTTGCATATACTTCAACTAATAACGGAGTAATAACTAGGGAAAAAATTTAACATGAATTAATAATATAGTATTATAATTATATTAACTAATTAACTACTATAAATTAATTTGGACCCACATCAAACACTTGTGTTTTGTGCGAGTCCACCACCGGGGCAGAGGGTAGTGTGGCTCCTATGACACAATAGTGGAAAGTGTTTTGTTTTATAATGTTGTTCAATTGTCTGTGACTTACAATTTGTTGGGTTCCAAAAAAATTCTGCTTATCATCATCATTACTTGTTAGAAAGCAGTCCTCTCTCCTATATCTCTTCTTTAATTGATTAGTTGGCTCCTACAAAGCATCCTCCCTCCCCCTTTTTGCCCTTTTGTAGTCTATTTATATATAGTATAACATATTATTGCTTTATTGGTAAATCATGTGATTTTGTACTAAGATTTAATGATCAAAATAATATTGTGTTGTATTAATAAAGAATATATGAGTATAATATATAGAGTAGTACATATCTTAAATTAATACAATTAAGTAATGCGGAAGACTAATGTTAAGAGAACTAGGAGAATCAATTAAGCAATGTGAGAGACTAATACTAAGACAATTAGGAGATCGATTAACCTTATCATAATCACCCTATTAATTTTTTTTAAAAAAGCCCATATATACTATAATCAAGTTATTAACTAATAATAAAATATTTTCCTCAAAAAATAAAATTTTTAATTTCAACACTTGCATCCCTTATTACTTTTATATTTTAAATAGATTGCAATTAGTCTAGTAGTAATTATTTAAATTAAATTTTGCAAGGAGTTTTATGCTATCCTTTTATATTATATAATATCATATTTTCTTAAATTTTTTCTTTTATATAAATCTTTTGTTAATAACAGTAAAGTCCCTCTTTTAAACAGAAAAACCATGTGAAAAATATTAGTAATTACTCAAAACTATTCATATAATTTCTCATAGCTAGAATTCAGAACGTTCACATTCATATTTATATATTTTCACCTACAATGCTATTCTCTGACAAGAATATTAAACCTATGCAAAGTTTTATATTGAAAATGATTGATGAAAGGTTGAACGGAAAAAGTGTGTGATGATTCATTTTGTACAATATTCTCACTGCAATTTTTGAGTTCAACTGTCCACAATTCCCTTAGGTTGTACTTATGTATATAGATTGGTTTAAATTTAATGTTTGGTTCAAAATGTTCATAATTATGCCTACGATTTAAGAAGTTAATTTTTGAATGTAAATATAACAATCCTGAGAAGTACTCACTTGAATAAATAATTAAGTTGAAATATTTCTAAAGAAATATTATTTGAGACCTTGAAAAAGAATGATGTACGTTAAAAAGGTACCATGGGTTTGGGCCTGGGTCATTCTGTGTAAACAAATCCAGGGCCCACAATGTTCTTGTGCAAAAATTACATTGCAAAAAAGATAATGTTGATTGTTGAAAAATAATTTATAGAAAAATTTAGAATTTAATCGAAAGTATAAATTCATTGAATCTTTGATGTTTTCGTAATCCTGTATGATGAAAATCTTTTTCATATACATTGGACTAAGGCGATATTTGCCTCTTCGTCATCTCACCATCATAAATTGCATAATGACTTGGTTTAATAGGAAATTCAATAATTCATAACTCTTCATTTATAAAGTAAAAACTAAACATATATTTTCGCCTTCAAACTTTCACGATTTTATCTATTATACCTATAAACTTTACTTTTAATAGTTCAAACCCTTAGACTTACATTTTTTATAACATTTAAATATTTTTTTTTTACAAAAAATACCAACTTCACATATAATAGAAGATATTATGATATGTAATTACAAGTATTTTATATGAGGTAAAAAATGTTTAAATATCATGAAAATTTTAAGTTTAAAGATTTGATAGGTTAAAAAAAAATTTAATGACATATTAGATAAAATTATAAAAATTTAGGAGCTTTAACTTAAAGTAAAACATATTGATGTAGCATAAGTTTTTTTACCCTTGTAATTCCAATCTCACGCTTCATAAAATTTCAATTGAGAGGTCTCACATAGACAATGCGGTGGCTATGATATTTATAATTCATCTTATAATTTAATTTATGTTTGAATCTCCACTTTCCTATTAAAAAAATTTAAGTCAAAATTTTATTTTAAATAACTAACGTTAGTAATTTAATAACAAGGTTAATTTTTTGCTAAAAGAACAATTAAGGATTTTTTTTTTGGAAAGAAAGAACAGTTAAGGTTAATTGTCTTAATAATAAATGTGAAATGATTATAGTCCAAAAATGAATATGATCCTTAGGTCCGCAAGAGGCAAAATACCATCAAAAAAAAGTGTTTTAACGACCTTAGGGGTAGCAACAGACAATCGTGCAACTGCCAAACAATTCAGATCGTAGACAGAGCGCGGGAAAAGAAAATGCTGTTTCTTCTTTGTGGGATTCAAGTCCCATGCTGTTTCTCTTTGGGAACTTTTATCAAACACTTTCCAATCACAAAAATAAAATCGTTTCCATCGCGCAGAATCAATGCAAAAACTCTAACAACATCAGCCATTCACGATTCTTCCCATTTCGAAACCCTAAATTCCCGCCAAAAAGAACAGATTCATTGTTACATCGACGCCCTTCTGGAATGGAACCAAAGAATGAATTTAACAGCTGTTACAGAGGAAAATGAAGTAATGAAAAGACATATAGAGGACTCACTAGCAATGTTACCTCCAATACGTAAATCATACGTTACCCATTGTAGCACTTCAATTGATCATCTTAAAGTTATTGATGTGGGTACTGGTCCTGGTCTTCCTGGTCTAATTTTAGCCATTGCTTGTCCAGGTGATTCTAGGGTTTATTTTTCCTTTTATTGTTTTTGTTACATTTTCTCAGTGTGTATTCAATTCAATTCCATTCAATTTTGTATATAATTTATTTCAAATATTTCACAGGTTGGAAAGTGACCCTTTTGGAGTCTATGAACAAGCGTTGCGTTTTCTTGGAGCATGCTGTTAATGTTACTGGGTTGTCTAATGTTGATGTTGTAAGAGGAAGAGCTGAGGTATCTCTAATCGTGGTCTAATTATTGCCTATATGTCACATTTTATGTGGTTATTTCACTTGTTAAATTTTGCTTTAGGACAGAGTCTAGGGCAGAACAAGTCCTTCAGAGAGCAATTTGATGTAGCAGTGGCTCGAGCTGTTGCGGAAATGAGAGTTTTAGGTGATTCCTGTGGCTTTCCTATCTTTATTCTTGTATGCATCTGCAATTTTTTTCTTCAAGGATTAACTACTAATATTATTGATTATAATTAAAGCTTCTTTCTCTTCAATTTTTAGCCGAGTATTGTCTTCCTCTAGTTCGAGTTGGTGGGCTGTTTATAGCTGCAAAAGGCCACAATCCGCACGTATGTATAAGTTGTTTTGGATTTGTAATTTAATAACTAACTGTTATATTTTTCTGAAAATTAGTTTATCCGCAACTTATCTTAGGTGAACTCCAACTAGCTGTTAATTTTCACAGGAAGTTAGTTAATCTTAACTTATGGTAGGTTTATTATATAAATCAAATTATATGTGATGGATAAATTATTTGTAGGATCTACTCGTACTGGATTGTTAATTTCTGTTTTTGTATCTATGTTGAAGTTTCTTGTGAATTTCTGAGTTTTATATCTCAACAATAGTTAAAACTGTTATAATTATTATAAGGTAGTCATTCTTGTGGAAATATTGCACAGCATGCATGTTTTGAAGTCGGTTACAAAATTCTTATATTTCTTTTGTTTAGCATGTGGAGTGGAATTTCAGTAACAAGGTCATTATAGTAAGAGTCTCTTCATTTCCATTAGAACCTAAAGGTTGATGGATAAAATAATAAGAGGTTTGTATGCTCTCAGTATTGGAAATGTAATGAGTCACTGTCATTGGATGCTCTAATTCTTCATGTACATTTGCGCTTTTAAAGGCTCTAACTACAAAGAAAAATTGCCCATTCTGTATCTTTTAGTTATATTTTTCTAGATTTTTCATGAACATGAGTTATTAATAGTGTTATTTTGGTAAATGTGGACAGGAGGAAGTTAGAAATGCAGAAAAATCAATCCAACTGATGGGGGCATCTGTCTTTCAACTTTGCTCAGGTATTTGTGCTGTGTTCTCAGTTCTGAGATATTAACTTTTTCATGTAATTGATTAATGAAATCTTACAAGTTATTTTATCGTCTTAAATGCAATTCATAATTGTATCATGCTATGGGTTAATTTAATATGTCATCTTTGTTTTGTATTTATGAAGTACACCAAGACTGCTGTTTTAATGCTGATTATAACACTTTGTTGAGCAAGTTTCTTGCGAGATAATTTTGTGAAATCATGAATTCAACTACTTTAGCATTGGAACAAGGTCATTTTTATGTCAACCCTTATGTTCACATTTCACAACCTGACAACTAGAAGAAGTGGGTAAAACATCAAGAGAATGTGACATCTGCGCTTGCTACGTACGCAATAATGGATGATTCGGTTTTTAATGTAGTTTTTTTATGGATCTGAAGTTTCTGGTTGACAGTTAATGGAGTTGCCAACTTTGGTTGGAACATTTAGTGATTGCAGATTTCCAATTGAGACTAAGCTTCCACATTTTAGTGATATTAGTACCTTTTTATCTTATGCAGTGGAATCACACAGCCCATATGGACAGCGAACTGCCATCATATCTGTGAAAGATCGCCCCACTCCAAGTAAGTATCCACGTGACCCAGGTACTCCTGCAAAATTACCATTGTAACACCCGATCTTTTCTGCCTGCTATTTTCTATGCCTATTATTGCATCCCCGTTGAATGTAAATATTGTAACATGTGCTCTCAGATTTTCTCTTCTACGATCAATGAAGTAGGTAGGACTGTTGTAGACGCTTAATGTCTGATCAGTGGGCAAAATGATGCGGGCTGTGTAGTCTTTCCATTTTTTAGTTTTTGTTTGATATTTCATGAAGTTGGCAGATTTGACTGCTAATAATTGTAAGTTAATTACATTTTTTTGTACAAGAAGATAGAAACTTACCAGCTGGCCATTTCCATTTAAGCTTTTGGGAAAAAAGTGGTCCACTGAAGTTTCGAGATTGTACTGAATGCTATGCATCTATTTTATAATGTTAAAATCAAAGTACAAACCCGTCCATGCTGAGACAGTTAAAGAGCTATATGCTCTCATCAATACAGAGTAAAAAACTGCTCAAGCTGAAAATTTCAATTAATAACTTAAGCAGGTAATTAGAAACAATGCTCTGCTAGGAAGAAAGAAGAGGAATATCTTGAGGTGTAATTATTTGGTGTTCATATAGAATATTGAAAAATGTGACAAGCATGAGTTGTCAATGATCAAAATGCTCTTACATAATATGTGAATTAATGGTACATGCAATCTAGTTTGCATAAAGTGAATACAAACTGATGACCTTCATGTTTCTCTTGTTTTAACTTGCAAAATTAGCACTCATCGAGTCATGAACGCGTGCATTTGTAGAACATGGATTTCTATCCGTTGTATTTTGACTTCACTTGTGATAATACTAATTTAATACATGGTTGAAGTTCTGTAATTGCAAATTCTCTGGCTATGTCGTCATATAAATTTGCGATGCACATCATATGTGTTTAATACCATGAGACAATGTTACTGACCATGCGCATATTGATTTGAAGTTTACACTGTTTAAGCTTATAATATCATTGCATTCACTGTCGAATTTCGTCATCTGTGGGGTATAATTAGCTTCTTTATATATATACTCGTAATTATTTCCCAGTTAAATTTTAAAATGTCCAAGCATATACATCAGCTCTTCAACGTGGCAGGGGCTTAGGTGAACACAATGCCCAGGTTTAGAGGGGTAGCTAGGATCTTGTGGAACAGAATGGCAATTTTTGTTATCTTTAAATGAATAATTTTTGTTAGCTTAGATAGATCTTATGTTGTGAATTTTCTTTGCGTAGACATGAAAGAGTGAATTTTGATTGAGCCAGAGAAAAGAGTAGGTTAGTTCAAAAGTGGCATGAAGAAAAAAGACCTTTACCTAACTTCCTCTCCACTTGTAATCTGTTGATTAGGTCAAAAATGCTGAATTTCCAATTACATTGTGACACTTAAGCTGAAAATGATTCAGGTTCAGGTAGATCCCTTAAAGATCAGAGTAGCCACGTTGTTGCCTTGTGATTAGTGGTTATATATAGAGAGAGAGTAATTTTTGACGTCAGTATTTTATCTCCTTAATTGTCATTTTCAGTATTTGAGGTTTTCTTTTTAATTTATTATTCACAATAATGCAAGTGCATGTTTATAAATGCTTGGTTGGTTGGAAGATAGCATGTCACTGCTCTTTTCTGTGTTTGCATCTCTCTTTAATTCGTTTTCATTGCTTTCTTTTTGGCTGCTTTTAATATAAGTAATGAAACTTGTCTTATTTTTTTCCCTTGATATCGTTTTTTTTTCCTACTTTCTTCGACTCATTTTGTAGCAATATTGTGTTTTAAGAAAACATAAATATACACCAATTTGTTCTAGTTTACCCTTATTTAGTTGATGAAACCAGAAAATTTCTTCTATAAAGTTAGGTTAAAGTTTCTGATTAACAAAGAGTCAAAATTATATGAGACTGAACTGCCTAAGGAGCTGATAGGCTGCCTAAAAGGGGAGAGACTGACTGCCTAAGAAACTACTCCCTTAGGACACTCAGGCGGGAGGCTGGAGCCCCTATAGCTACACCCTTGCTCTTTATTAATTGTTCTTAATATTGTTTCCCGGGTATAATCTAGTGGTAGAGATATTATAATTGACTTAAAAGTCTTAGATTCGAATTTTCACTAAAAGTAGAATTGAGATTTTCTAAAATGGAACATCCTAAAAGGAAAAATATCCCTTTTAAAATGTGAAGGAAGTTTTCAAATTAAATACTATGTATTAGAGAGAAAACATACTTATAATCAATTTGATTTTTCTTCATTGCAAATCCTTTTAATTGAAAATTTTGAGAAATTATTGGTGTGACAAATCCATTATGTTTCTATAATGGTTAAACAACTAGTCCTTAAAATCTTTATTTTTACATATTCTTTTGTACTTCTATGTTGTGTATCAAAGAATTTCTTTTTTTTGCTGTTTTAGAATTTGAAGCAGCAAAAGTAGCCAACTGTGTAAAACCACATACTCCCTCTGTTTTGTTTTAAAAGGCATAATTTTTATTTTGGAGTGTTTCATTTTAAAAATCTCTTTTATTTTATTTTACTTAATAAATTTTTAATTTAAATTTCTTTTTTTATTTTTATTTAAACAAATCAAGTACTTATCATAAGTATTTTCTTCTATTATGATCTTAATTTTATTGTTTTACTAATTATTTATTGTCCTAAATCTCATTGGAGAATACTTTTTGACCAATGAGAAATGGCGAGTATTTATTGCTTTGGTCGAGCATTTTCCATTTTATTGAGAGTTGGATATTTATCATGTATAGGACCTCAACTTTAGCACAATGTCAACTCCTAAGCTTAATTAATAGTAATCTAATTAATGTGTTAAACATGCATGTTGGCGGTATTAGTAACAGGAATGTGAGAATAATTAGTGTAAATCGCAGTGGTCCATAGTTAAGCAATAAGTTTGTGAGTTTAATGATGATATATACTTGTCCCGTCTCAAAAGTCAAAAGACTCAAAACAATAGAAACTGTTGGGCATATTAATGTTTTTAGAAAAATGTCATTTTAATAAAATTATTAAATTTTTTGAAGTACTTTTATTTAATCAAACCTCACACTGTTAAGTATTTTTATTTATTTATATCTCAAAATGTTTTTGATATATAATAAATACTACGAGTACTTCTGATAATTGCAAACAAAATTATCCAACTGATTTACTAAAAATAGAAAGTGTTTCTGAAAAGGAGTATTATTTTGTAATATTCTAAATAGAAAATGTTCCTATGTTGCATAATTCAGGGATGGGAAAAGAGTTTTTTCTTTCTTTCTTTAACTACCCACATCAGGGATGTGCATGTTACATTCGGATTTAAACTGGACTAAATCGCTCAGTTTTCAAAAGTTAAAAATCAAAATTGAATAAACCAAATCAATTTATGAACTGAAATCAAATCAAACCAAGTGGTTCAATTATTTTGGTTCAGTTTAGTTTGATTTTTATTCTTTAATGGTAAATTGATATTTTTGGTGTGTGAACTTGTCAAAAAATGATAATTTGGTGTCTCAACTTTCAAAAGTGATAAAATGGTGTGTCAACCTGCTAATGAGTTACAAAATGGTGTATATAACATGTCAACAACAGGTGGGGGACCAAATTTGATAAAATAAATGTAGTTTAGTCGAAAAACTTCTTAATTGTCAAAAATAATTTAATTTGGTCCAAAAACTTATTTTCTTTTCAAAAAAGTCCATAAATTCATTAGAAAATTCTAAAATTTACATGGTATTTAGTTAAAATTTATATTATTATTTTGGGATTTATAAAAAAATAAAATTTTAAATTTTAGTTTAAATTTTAATATTCACTAATTATATAAACTAGAATTATCAAAAAAATTATATAAACTAGAAAAATAAATTTGATAATATTAACCAAAATTTATAACTCAAATAATTTTTATGAACATATAAAAATAATAATAATTAAATTATTCAATCAAACTTGTAAAATTATTATAAAATTAGATCAAACTCACTAAAAAAATTATTATATTATTTAAACTCAATAAATTTATAAAAAATTTTATTAATTTAAGATTTTGTTAATATTTATTCATTCAAAAAAATATTATATCTTTCATATTATATTGTTAAAAGTTTACTATAAATTCTCATGTTAGATAAAAATTATAAAAGTACTATGTGTTTTACCATACTTTTATTGAATTTTTAAATTTTTATAAACTTTAAAAATTATATAAAATTATTAGTAAAACATGTTATTAAATTTAATTTTTTATATTTTATAATTTAGTCTTTTATCAAAGTAAAAAATATTAAATTATAAAATATAAAAGATTAAATTTTATGTATAATATTATATAATTTTTTAAAGTTTATAAAATTTGGAAAATTCAATAAAAGTATAATAAAACACATTGTTCTTTTATAATTTTTATTTACTATGAGAATTTATAATAAATTTTTAACAATATAATATAGAAGATATAATATATTTTCAATAAATAAACATTGATAAAGTCTTACATTAATAAAAAATTTATAAATTTATGGAGTTCGAATAATATGATAAAACTTTTTAGTGAATATAATTTATCTTTTATTTCAAATTGCTTTTATCTTAAAATTACAAGCATTTTAAAATTATATCAAATTTTATAATAATTTTATAAGTATGATGGAATAATATAATTTTTATTATTTTTATATACTCATAAATATTATTTGAGGTATAAATTTTTGTTAATATTATCAAATTCATTTTTCTAGTTTATATAATTTTTTTTGATAATTCTAGTTTATATAAACAATGAACATTAAAATTGAAAATAAAATTTTGAATTTTATTTTTTTTATAAATCCCAAAATAATATACATAAATTTTAACAAAATATCATGTAAATTTTAGAACTTTATTATGAATTTATGGACTTTTTTAAAAAGAAAATAAGTTTTTAAACCAAATTAAATTATTTTTAACAATTAATAAGTTTTGATACTAAACTGCATTTTACTTTTTCAGATTTAATCCCCCACTTGTTGTTGATCTATTATATATACCATTTTATAACTTATTATCAAGTTGACACACCATTTTATCACTTTTAAAAGTTAAGATACCAAATTACCATTTTTTAACAAGTTCACACACCAAAAATGTTAATTTACCTTTTGGGTAATTTCTTACGTTTATTAGCTATTTGTAGAAGAAGAAGTAGAGTATTGAGTTTTTTTTTAGATGACAGTGTCCATCCTTCTCTTTCTTGCAATGTAAATGTGTGCTCTAACTATCAAACAACTAAGAAAGGGGTTAATCAGGCTGGAAAATTGTCCTCTATGAACATTGTCTGGGTATAGAGATGAGTTAAGTAAGCTCTAATGGGACAAGTATGTTTTCCATATCTTAATTTTAGGTTGTTCTACTTTATTTTTAGTCTCCTACTCCTTTTGATTATACTATTGATTTGTAGTATCATCGATCGTCACTCTCCTACAAAGGAAAAAAATCATATGGATGGTAAAAAATCATCATCCATCATTGTTCTGTTATGATGGGATCGATAGCAAAGGCTTATGCTTTCCACCCTCTAGTATTCTTTTTCCTTCCTTTTTTTTATTTCTTTCTTTATTTTTTAATTTGGAAAAATAAATTTCCAATGAAAAATATAATAAAAATTGTAATTATTCAGAAATCGGTAAGCTGATTGAAAGGTGTTTGACGACTTTCCTGTATGTTTATATATTACATAGCTATTGAGTAGAGGTGGCAAAGTCTACCCATATCCATCAACCCACCCTAACCCACTCTTGTTAGATGGATATGGGTCATAAATGGGTCTTTATAAAAATTAAATGGGTTGGATATGGGTTATAAAATATAACCCTTATTTTTGATGG
>CANYLF010326001.1:0-11744 GCA_948193215.1 Bocquillonia castaneifolia
TTTTATAATTATTTTATACTATTAAACCTTCAAACAATTATATTTTTTCAAGAAAATAATTTTTATGAAATTGAATAATTTTTTTGGAATATATTTATATTATTCAAAATAAAGGATAAAAATAAATATAATTTTCTACACAATTAATAAATTATAAGACTTGAGTTTATAATATAAAAATTGGACACGATAAATTTTTAAACGATTTTTCATAACACAAAATAATAAATTTTATAATTTTATTTCAAAATTTTTTAAAGTTGAAATATGAAAAAATTATAATATTTTAATCACATTTAATTTTTTATTATGTTATATCATATATTTTAAAATCTAAATTTCTCGTTTTATCGAGTTAAAAAATACCTCGGACACTAAAATTAAATATATTAAAAAAATAAAATTACTGAAAATATTAACTAACTATTTTTTAGTTGTGGAAATTTGAATTCAAGAAAAAAAATAAAAATAGTGCAAGTAAATATTATTAATTATTTATTTATTATGATTTTTTGAACAAACTTGAGATAAAGATAGGTTTAAGGATCAAACTAGAATTTTATTTCAGTAATAATCTGTTGAGAACATTTATCGTAATGAATTATTTTACAAGTTACAATACTCAATTTTAATGAAAAAAAGTTCAATCACATAATTGTAAACTTTTAAAAAATTCTGACATCAAATTTGTCATTATCCTTTTAAAATACAGAGAACCGCGTGGTAAATTAAAAAAGAAAAAGAAAAAACCCCGGCATTAAAAATGGGCAATCCTTGATTGTTAAAAAAACTGTAGAGCGTAGAAACTCCAGGAGCACCAGTGAGAAAGACAGAAAAACAGGCAGCAACATTCCATAAATGTATATTGTCAACTTTTGCTACAAGGCTCCAACTTATTTTGCAAGTTAATTTACAAGTTAGTAACATAGAAAATAAATTTTTTGTTGTCCAAAATTGATTGACCAAACTTATGATCTAAAAGTTTATATGATTCTATTATTTGAAAAAAACAAAATCACTCGTATAAAGAATATAAGGGCATGACCCTCGACAAATTACCCATCCAACTTATTCAGTGGCCTTGCTTGCCTTGTAAGTGTTCACCAATTGCATTTGGACATCTTGTGAAACAGGTGAATGTTCTTTGTATTCCATTGTGAATTCACCTTTTCCCTGTTCAATTAGATGGATTAGTAACATATAATCGCAACTATTAAGTAAAAAAACCATTGTAATCACCATAGCAATTTCCACTGTGTGCCCACCTGTGTCATTGACCGAAGAGATGTCGAGTACCCAAACATATTGTTTAAAGGAACCTGAAAAGCAAATAACAGAACACATCATCATGATAATCCATTAGGCCACTTAACTTAATACCTTGATGTCACCAAGTTAAATTTGACTATTCATTTATTTTCCATCATACAGTTTTAGCAAGCCATTTTCTTCCACTATTTGAGATCAAGCCAGTCCAAGTTAATGTGTATAAAGAATAAGAGGATATTTTTGCTTACATTGGCAGTTATTATAGAGTCATCACCATCCTGGTCATTTCCAACAATCACCCCTTTCCTCCTGTGGAGATATAGAGATTAGAAGATGAAGGCTGGCCTAACAGTCCTATCATATCTGGAAGAGCAGGAAAAAGTAAAGGCACTCACTTGTTAATATCACCAGCTACAGTACCCTGGAATTCTGTTGGTACTTTCAGTTCCACCAGCATGATAGGCTCCAGTATCACAGGCTTTGCGGCTGTATAACACTGGTTCACAAAAGTAAAAAAAGGGAGGAGGAAAAAAGGTCAGACCTAGAAACCTCTAATTCTAAGACAGAACTAACCACTAAATACAAGATTGAGAATCACCTGTCTAAAAGCATATATTGCTGCTAATTTAAATGCAAGTTCACTAGAATCCACAGCATGGGAAGCACCATCTGTTAAAACAATTCGGACATTTTCGACTGGATGCCCAATCAAAGAACCCCTGTATATGGAAGAATAAACATAATCATAATTGTTTAACATGTATTCATACACTTATCAGATCTCAACTAACCAACTGACTTAGCATTCAAATACTATACTCAATTGATCAATTGATAAAAATCTGACCACAAGACAAAGATATTGCACGCCTTCATACATAGCCATTAGATGTTATATAAGTTACAGCAATACAACTTATATGATTCAATCTGTACTGCAACTCAATCATAGTGTGTGTTTTCTTTTTCCATCCTTTTCTTCTGCAGTATAGACCCAACCAATGCATGCTTTTCTTGCCCATCTCACTTTGGTACATTATGACAGGGCAATCTACTATTTTAGAATCTTTAGCAGCTTTGATTGTGACATGCAAGATGTAAGAATTGAAAATTATGAAGTAGAGATGTGTTGCAGTGCTTGTCACAATGTAAGAATTGAAAATTATGAAGTAGAGATGTGTTGCAGTGCTTGTAGTGACAAATTCACTTTCACTAGTTATCTTTTCCGGACAAAAGGCCAGAGTACTCACGAATTGGCTGCTTCTTTAAAGCCCTTCTCAATTGCAGGTATAAAACCTGATGGTATAGCTTGTCCAACCATCATGTTTTCAAACTCTAATTTGGTTGGTGAGCCTTCCGGAAGTGGCTCAATAAACCTGTCCACAAGGGAACACAATAAAAACCCTCATGAGGTAAAGTTGATCAAATAAATTGATAAAATTCAATGCCGCAATATATCCTTATACTGTAAAAATGCAGACATTTCCAAAAGCAACAAAAATTTCAAAATAATTGGTCGAAAGAGACAATGTTCTCAGTATGAAAACTAAACCTAGGCAATTAGAAGGGTTAACCATGCAGCTAATGAGAGTTCATGCCTAGGTTTCATACACTAAAGCCACCCCCCAAACACACACTCTCTTCATTTTTGTTCTCTTATGGGGAAAAGGGAGAAAAAAAAGATGATCGAACCAAAAACATGGAAAAAGAAGAGACAATTGCATTGAGAAACATGAAAAAACAAAAAAAAGTAATGAACTACAAGGTTGTTAGGTTAGCTTAAATGCAATGGCCACAGGAAAATCATCATTACTAACCCAATTACTCGTCCATATTGACCTTGTCCTCCAGTCTGTTTCTTGTGCAAGTAATCAAATTCCGCACGCTTAGTAACCGTTTCTCTAAAGTTCACACGAGGCTTCCCGACAGTTGCATCAACCTGTTCTAGGAGAAGTTATGAAGATGTTCATTGCAAGAAAAGGTTCAATTCTTAATCAGCATAACAGTAGAAGAGGGAAAACCCTATTTCCAATAATAAGATGCAGATACCTTGTACTCTCTTCGAATGCGTTCCACATATATGTCCAAATGCAACTCTCCCATTCCAGAAATGATTGTCTGCTCATAGAGAAATTATCATGTTAGTATGTTATGGCAACGGGGTTAACTATGTGATTAAGGGGCCAATGAGAGAGAGCACGAAACAGACCTGCCCACTCTCAGGATCCAAACCAACACGGAAAGTTGGATCCTCCTTCTGAAAACGATTCAAAGCTTTTGAAAACTGGGAAGAAATATAAAAGAATTCATTAGTCAGTTGATTAACATGAGAAACCAACTAAAGCAAAATCTGATGAAGTGCTCACTTGTCCACCCGAGTCTTTTGAAACCGGTTGAACAGCTAATGACATAACTGGCTCAGGAACATTCATGGAGGTCATTGTATATCTAATTGATCCGTCTGTAAAAGTATCCCCTGTTGATCCAATTAAATGGTAAGGCAATATGAAATTTGAAATAACTGCACTAGAGAGAGACTGACAAGTATAACAAAGAAAGAATAATCATTCATCAATTTGTATCCCAACTAGTTTCCCTAACTCAAATGTTGTAAAAAATCTCATATTTTCACAAACTTCTGATTCTCATGTGTAAGTGTAAAACTACCCATGCTTAAAGGAAAAAAAAAAAAGAATTCAAACCTGAAGCACAATCCACACCAAACACAGCAACTATTTGCCCAGCATGTGCCTCTTGAATGTCCTGTAACATAAAAGTTAATCAGAAACATATAACAAAAACTCTAAGCCATGTATAAAAATCAAATCAAAAGACACATGAAGATGCTTCATTCAAGATCACATGTGAGAAGATACAAATTTCATTATAACAAATGACCAAGGCATATTGGCGTTGCAAATAAAACTTACCTCCATTTCATCAGAATGCATTCGAACCAAGCGAGGAACCTGCGCCAAAACATTCTTAGGACATTATGCATAAGCTAGAAAACAGAAACTGCATCATATTTGATGTGGAAAAATTCCATTTAATATATAGAAGAGGTATTGAGTGGTTTTAGAAATATCATCAAACATACTGGCCCAACTAACATCAATCATACTCCATTCCAAAATTATGTGCTCTTTTTGAAAAGCACGAGTTCTGAGAAAATCAGTTAATCACATTAAGTTTTATTTTATTTTCCTAAAATACCCCTTACTGAAACTATACACAAGTTTAATTACAAAGTCAAAGTTCATTAATTAAGGTTGTACTAGTTAACCATTGGTCCAAATACTGCAGCTGACTCATACTCTTGATAATTAGGACCGTAGAGTCTATTTGTATTCCTGCATGAAAATGGCATCCTTAATCACACAGTTGCATTAGCAATTGATTCTTTAATCTGTAGAACTGATTATACCAGGACTCATAATGCATGACATAAAATTGAACATAATTCAGTTTCAGTCCCCCACAACATTGCAAAAGAAATACAAACATATCCTCAGGCTTACAACATATGAAAGAATTAAATGAATTGGAAAGATAGGAGACCAATAAGAAAGCACCAAAGAGAAACAATACAAGACTGAACTCACCTTTATCTTCTTGCCTGTGTTAATGTTCACTATAAATTCACCCTTGCGAATAATCCCCTCATAGATTCTTCATTGAGAAAAAAAAAAGATTTGCATGAGTGGATAGTTACTCTCACTCAAACATTGATATATGCTAGATCAGAAACTATCCATGCAGAATTTAGGAAAATGGTAGATTAAACATAAATTGACTTTTAAGTCATACCTTAAATATGTTAATTGACCAAAACGCCCTTCCTCTAATTTAAAAGCCAATGCCACAAGCCGTCCATCTGGATTTCCAGTCAACATGATCTACACCCCAATCACTCAGATATATAAGAAACACATAGTATAAATAGAAATCATGAAATAATTGTTCAGCTGAATTACCTTCTCTTCATTTTTGGATTGGTCAAGAGCATAGTTACTGACTTCAATAGGACAAGGTAAATAACTAAGTACACCATCTAGAAGCGGTTGCACACCCTACAGTAATAATAATAGAATGTTTAGACTATAGTACAAGATAGAGTTTGCACAAATGATTCAAAGGCACAAGAAAACCAATGCACCTTATTTTTGAATGCACTACCCATGAATACTGGTATAAATTTCCGTGCAACAGTAGCCCTTCGAATGGCCTCCTACTCAAGAAGACATGCATAATAATTCTAAAGGTCAAAACCACAGCCATTGTATCTTGTAATTGCAAAGAAATATCATAAAAATGATAAGGAGCACAAAATAGTCAAGTAAACAATTCATTCTGATACCAGATTCATATTAAAAGCCATCAATTACATGAAATATTTCCCACACCCTAAGCCAAAAACAGAAACCTATTTTCCCACTTGTCATTAAACATACCTCAAGATCAGCAGACGAAATAGGTTCATCTGCAAGAAAAGCATCGGCAAGTTTATCATCAACTTCAGAAATCACTTCTATTAACTCGTGTCTCTTTTCTGCAACTAAAGCCTCCATATCAGCCGGCACATCTTCAGTAACAACATTATCTCTGAGAAATGTAACACGACAATGAGCAAAAAAATCGTGCTAATAAAGTTCAAATTCCACTTAAAAGCAACAAAACAGAACACATAGTCAGCAATCCATACCCATTAGAACCACGAAAGTAATAAGCCTTCGTCTTCACAAGATCAACAAGACCCTCAAAATCATCCTCCAATCCAATTGGAACTTGCACTGCTGCAGTATGATGCCTCAATTTAGACCGTGTCTACCATAACAATTAGATAAAAGAACACAAAGACATCAACTTTTTCTTCAATTAAACAAATTTAACCATATAACTAAATAAAACTAATAAAAAAGACAATGCACCTGGCTCAAAACTTTCCACGGGTCAGCACCCATTCGATCAAGTTTATTTATAAAAGCAAGTCTAGGAACCTCGTATCTCCTCATTTGTCTATCAACGGTAATAGACTGACTTTGAACTCCACCAACACTACATAATACAAGAATTGCTCCATCCAATACTCGCAACGCCCTTTCCACTTCAATGGTAAAATCCACATGTCCTGGTGTATCAATTATATTCACCTACACACAAAACACAATTTTTACTGCTTCAACAACAAAATTAACCCTCTAATTTTCTCTCTTATTCCAAAATTGGCCCTTTTAACACCTTTAATAATGCTTTACAACATAATCAACAGACTCCAATAACACTTTTGAAACCTAATAATTACATTTCATGGTAATAACAATAACAAAAATAATTTAAAAATGGCATGAAATTACCTGATAGCCCTTCCAAGTGCAATACGTAGCAGCAGATTGTATAGTGATACCTTTCTCTCTCTCTAAATCCATGGAATCCATTTTAGCACCAACGCCATCACGGCCACGAACCTCGTGAATCTCATGAATACGACCCGTGTAGTAAAGCACGCGCTCTGTGAGCGTGGTTTTACCAGAATCAATGTGAGCTGAGATTCCAATATTTCTCAGCTTTTCCATCGACTCTTTCCACCATGGCTCCTTCTCTTCTTTGGCCCGTGCAACGTTCGACGAGAATTGCCGCAGCTGGAAGTTTCCGAGCAGAAGCGTGGCGTTCGGAGAGTAAGACTGCGATGGTGTAGTATGCGAATAAAGCGAGTACAGTAGACGAGATCCTCTGGAGAATCGAGCCATGGTGGTCGTGGAAGTGGAAGTGGAAGTGGTAAAACCCTAAACCTGACGCAGGGGTTTTACTTTTGCTTGTCGTTTGATCGTTTTGATTATATTGTACTTGTAACTAAAGAAGACATGTTTTGGGCCTATCAATGGGCTTTATGGGCTTCATTTGGCCCAATTTTGCTTTCCACAAATAAGCTACCAGTTGTTACAATGTTACCAGTGTCTCTGTTAAAACTGTGCTTTGTGGTTATGCGCATAAACTGTTTGATTAATTGTCTTAAGTGAAAGTTAGAAGAAGAAAAGTTACAGAATTTGAATGATAAATACTGTATTTCTACCCTCTAAATTTCCATATATAAGCAATATTAGAGAATATAAGCAGTTAAAAGGTAAAGCATTATCATCGAAGATGGAGCTGACTATAACGCGCCCTGATGATTGGCATCTTCACCTGCGTGATGGGGAGCTTCAACAAGCTGTGGTACCTCACAGGTGGCTATATATATTTATTTATAGATAATGGGTATTTTTATTGGTTTATTTTACTGCTTTTATGAGTGATTAGTTGGTGGGTGTTGTCGCAGTGCAAGTCATTTTGGAAGGGCAATTGTAATGCCCAATTTGAAACCTCCAATTACTACCACTGCTGCTGCTGTGGCTTATCGTGAATCTATAATGAAATCAGTGCCTGCTGATAGTGAATTTACTCCTCTTATGACTCTTTATTTGACTGATACCACCAGTCCCGATGAGATTAAGCTTGCAAGTGAGTTTTTTTAAAAAAAAATAATAATGACAATCTTTTGGTTTATGTTTGTTATTGTAAATGATAAATGATGAACAGGAAGTAGCGGAGTTGTTTTTGCTGTGAAGTTGTATCCGGCTGGTGCGACAACAAATTCTCAAGATGGTGTCACTGATCTTTTTGGAAAGTGTCTACCTGTGCTTGAGGAGATGGCTCAACAAAACATGCCACTGCTGGTAATAACAATACTGCTTTACATCATTGTACTGTGGTAACGATGTAGAAGAAAGTTTCCAGCAAACATTCCGAATCCCGGATCACTTACCATTTGTAGAAACTAGAAAGCAAAACAAATTTCTCTTAAATCTACTCTTAAGCTAGGCCATATGAATCGTAATGGCTTTTAAATAAGAATTTTATAAGGTTTTACCTACAATTAATTTTACAGGTTCATGGTGAGGTTACAGATCCTAGTGTCGATGTATTTGATCGCGAAAAGGTCTTCATTGAGACTGTTCTACAGCCCTTAAACCAAAGGCTTCCTCAACTTAAGATTGTGATGGAGCATATCACTACAATGGACGCTGTCAGATTTGTCCAGTCTTGTGATGAAGGTACGCTTAGTCACTTCCATGCATGGAGCAGTTTTTCCATTATCGAGATCATTTTGTTTTTGATTTTGACATGTTAATCATGGATTTATTGTCTAACTTCTCTGTATCCTTTTAGGAATGGTGGCAGCAACTGTTACTCCCCAGCATCTTATTCTCAATAGAAATGCTCTTTTCCAAGGAGGATTACAACCACATAATTATTGTCTTCCAGTACTCAAAAGGGAAAACCACAGTATGTTTCATCACTTCTTTTGGATGTTCCATGTCTTTTTGTAGAATTTTAAATGATCTCTACAATTTCAAAACCAAACTTATGTATTAAACAAGATATAATTTTGATATTGTGTATCATCCTCGTACCTTTGTGAGTGGCAAACACATTAGGAGCTGATAAATAATATGCACATGGTAAAGCTGATATAATAGGATATATATGCCATGAATGCATAAACTTTCTGCAATTTGTGACAATTTTTTCTGATTTGTTAAAGGATGAGATAAACACTGAATTAAGTTATGTGATCAATAAAGAACTTGTCACTATCAAATCCTTGTTTCTCTTCATTGTGAGCTCATATGTCTAATGCATCATTTAGGACAAGCAATTGTTTCAGCTGTGACTAGTGGAAGCAAAAGATTTTTCCTTGGAACTGATAGTGCTCCTCATGAAAGAAAGAGAAAAGAATGTTCTTGTGGATGTGCTGGAATTTATAATGCCCCTGTCGCCCTGTCACTATATGCCAAGGTTTTTGAAGAGGTAACTTAAGGCATTATCTGTCTTTTTACCAATTTCCTCTTTGAAGTGCTTTTTTATTTTCTCTAAACTGGAACTGTAAAATGTAATCGCTATTGATGATAACTCCACCCCAAGTTACTTGTAGGCCTCACTGAGAAAAAAAATGTTTCTGTTCTATTTACTCTGCAATAATTTTATACGGTCAAGTGATTTGCCAAATATTTTAGTACTTTTTCTGCCATTTGTATGTCATGACTAGATGCTAATGTTTTTTCTTATTTGTTAGATAGAAGATTAAAATAGCCCAGCCACGCTAATGTTCTGCATATATGTGGATGGCTTTGCCCTAAATGTACCTGCCTTTTTGGTAACTTTTGTGCTTCACTAACTGTAGGCTGGTGCACTTGATAAGCTAGAGGCATTTACCAGCTTTAATGGACCAGATTTCTACGGACTTCCAAGAAACACAACAAAGATCAAATTGACCAAGACCCAATGGAAGGTGCCAGAGTCCTTCAAATTTTCATTTGGCGAAATCATTCCAATGGCTGCAGGAGAAACACTTGAATGGCAGTCAGCTTCTGCCTGATCAGACGGTTATGGTTTTTCTTTTCTTTTTTTTTCCATCAACATTTTTGCTTAAAAGTTTAATTTAATAAAGTGATTTTTCACATAATGCAATATCTACTTGAAAAACACAAAAGATAAAGAAAAATTAGTCAATGTGAGGGGTGAAATTATGTTGTCATTTATTATCGTTGTTCTTAGTTCCGATTCTACAAGTGGATGGAAAAAACAATTGCTGACCGATAACTTGGCCTACTCATTTGAATGCCTGTGCATTTTCATGCTTTATCATACACGACATAAAGAAGGTTTTTGGGATAAACTGCTGGCACTACCATCCAGGAGCACAAATCAGTAGGTGATAGTCTCTCCTGATTGACTGGGAAAAGAAAACAAAAGAGGGATTCTGCACTTACAAAAAGCAGAATTGTTTTACTAAAGTTTCATCAACATTTTTTGAAATATGCTTCTTTTTTTCTTTTTTTTTTGGTCTAAATTTCTGTTGTTTTCAGATTAGCTCTATTTCAAGAACATTCACTCATTCATTCATCTATAAACTAAGGCATGTGTAATATTAATGTTGCTCGCTTGAAGTTTTGGAGAAGCAGCAGTGTATAACTAGAGAGCAATCCTGGAGATGAGAAGTAATGTATTATTTGGCGCTTGGACAAGAAGTAATGCGCTAGTAGTGAAACCCAATATCTTCCAAGTCAATAGATTCCTAGTAGCTGTTAAGCTAATCAAGCAGAAGTCATTCAGCTGATCCTTTAAAGTCATAATTGTTTCCAGAACTTAATAAGTCACACAGATCATAAATAAGAGTAATAATTTACGGTCCTGGAATGGTTGACTAATGCACTAAGGACCAAATGTGAGAGAATATTCAATAATTCCGGTTTTGTCCTTTACATTCTACACTATAATTCAACCATTGACTTACCGACAGAGTACTATAAATTACTAATAGTGAAAGAGTAGTAGATATTAGGCTAGAATTAGGCCCAATATAAAATAGCATCTTTCTATAAGACTTATAAGAAATCAAACAGGTGCTCCCAAAACCCTAGATTCTTTGAACATACTATATAAAGAACATACTATATAAAGAATAGTACAAAGATATAATAAGGTAATTCTATTATTCTAAAACCCTAAATCCTTCTATTTTCTATTCTCTTGGTTATATTCACTAACTTTAGCATCGAAGTACGAACTGGATCTCTAATCCCGTGTTTACCTTGCAGAGACCCGCAACGTAAGGTACAGAGATCAAGAGAAAAGGATATAGAGACCCGCATAGATACCAATCCATCAAATAGTATAATTTGTCTTTTTTTCTCTTTGAATTTCATCCACTAGCAGTTCCCGTTGGACAGCATTAGCATCGTATTATAAAACTCTATGCGGACCAATTTGCAGCACTCGTTTTCTAGTCAACTCGATATGCATTGTCTTCATCAAGTTGTGATTGTCCTTCGAATCCTTTATTACTGTTTAACGAAGTCAATAGTTGACTTCATCAATTAAAATGTAAAAGTAATATAAAAGCATGAATATCCCTGGTTGTTTTTACATTCTACTTGCGCAAATCTATCTACACTTTGCAGTCTCTGAAAAAACAATGAGCCTTAAATCAAAAAAATATGTCCCCTTCATTTCCAGCTTCTCTTGTGTCTATTCTTGGAAGCTTATCGTTCTGCCGGATCTGATACCATCTTTCCAGGCCAATCTCTGTGTGGGAATCAAACACTTATTTCCAAAGATGGAAACTTCGAACTGGGTTTCTTCTGGCCAGGCAACTCTTCGTACCATTACATTGGCATATGGTACAAAAAGCCGCCCGGTCAGACTGTAGTTTGGGTGGCAAATAGAGAACAGCCTGTCTTTAACTTATCAAGCTCCGCATTGGAGCTTTCAGAGGATGGAAACTTGGTCCTATTCAACCAGTCAGGAAATGCAATATGGTCAACTAATTCTACTTCGAAGGTTTTGAATTCTACAGTCGCTATGCTTCTTGATGATGGAAACTTCATTGTACGAGAAGTATCGAACTCCTCCACAGATGTTCTGTGGCAGAG
>CANYLF010326022.1:0-11899 GCA_948193215.1 Bocquillonia castaneifolia
AAAAAAAACATTTTAATGATAAGGGTTTAAAAATAACTCAATGATTTTTAATAGTGTCAGCACCTATGGTTAAGAGAATATGAAACGGTAGATTAAAAAAATATATATTAAAAAATATCTCAACAATTAATAAAGAAAATATAGCCCATATATATTAGTCAAATCTTAAATTCTACTGTGCAAAAAAAAAATACTAAATCTTACTAAGTTTCGAGTTTCATTTTTTTTATTTTATTGTCAATTTTTTTAATTATTCATTTGTATGTATAAAAAAAAATTTTAAAACTATGATGAGATGAGTCCAAAAAAATTATTACAAGAGTTTTTTTTAGAAAGAATTACAAGAGTTTAAATATTAAAATAAACAAATGGTCTTTCATATGGACAACTCTAATCTATGAAAATATCTTATAATAAAAAGGAAAGGAAGTATAATTCACTCTTATTAGAAAAGAATTAAAATAAGGGCATATTGGTATATTATTAATAGATTGGAGTGCAATTATCAACTAGTGAAGTGTAAAAATACCTACCCCAATTCATTATGTTATAAAATTATTAAAAGATGGCGTGGTATTCAATTTTTTGCAATAGCAATTTTTCGTTGCTACAAATTAGTATTATTAAGACATATATAGTTGGAAAAGGCAATATAAGTGCTTATAAGTGTTTTGTTCATTAGAATTTTCAACAAATTAGAATTTCTTTTGGATAATTTAGAAAAGTATTTATCATTTTAAAGAATTTTTGTTTGGACGAAAACAATTTAGTGAAAGTCCTTTGTGAGCCGGTTTAACTTGAAAAAAAAAATCTCAAATAACTCCATTAAATGTGAAAAAGAATTAAATTGTTGAAATTAAAATATTGTACTCTGGTGTTAAATTTTAGTGACAAAGTTTTATCACTGCAATAAAATATAGACACATTCATTTTTTATCTGAAAAAGATTATGACACATTCATTTTGTTATTACAACCTATTATGATATAAATAGTGATAAACTATTTTTGTAAAAATAAATATTATCTATAGTGACAAAAATTTTCTGTAATAATAAAACAAATTTTAATTATTTGTGATGAAACATTTTGTGACAATTAAAATTATTTCCTGAAAAAAGCTATTTTTATTTGCGCCAAAAATTTGGTGGGAAACTTTCGTGACAAAATATCGTGATAAAACTATTTTTATCACTATAAATCACCATACCATATAAATTGTGAGAAAAATATTTGGTAAAATTTTATTTTGTCACAATTTTACCTAATTTTATGGTTGTTATGATAAAATATTATCTTGTCACAATAAAAGTACTTATTGTGACAAAAATAAATTTGTCTCAATAATTTTCGTCACAATATATAAATTTTGTTGTTGTGGAAGGTAAAGGCCTAATTTCCTCTGGCTTTTTACTGGTAAAGAAGAAAAACTGTTTTTATATAGTCCTTACTCCTTACTTGAGCGTAAAAACTTGATTATTAGTTAATGGACCAAACTTTGGGCCTGAAATCATTTATTCACTAATCTTGTCAAGGCCCTAAGTATTTCATTGGCCACTGAACCCACCAAGATTGCCTAAGGCCCATCTGCTTAATCTTGAAAGTATATGCAAATATTAAACATGGAATCTGCAAAAGGTCCTTGCATTGAACAAGAAAACAAAACTTTACATGATAATTACTATCAGCAAGTTTACTACAGAGACAAGAGAGAATTAGGTGCTAAATTGAACTGGTTCTCCTATTGAGAATCTGAGATTAAAGTAGTGATTAGTGAAGATTATTATGAGGAGCATTATTGAGCAAAGATTAGCAGCTGCATGGCAAAGGAAAGAAGTAATTAGAAGAGGTTTAAGCACCCAAATTTTAAAGTCTCCACAATCTCTTTCTTCTCTTGACCTCCCCGAAATTTGGGATCCTCATGGTATTGATGATTTTCACTCTCAGCCTGTCTTTAGGCGTTGTAAGTTACCTTTTCTTTGTTTCTTATTTGTTTTCTTTCATTTCAATTGCTATAATGTTATTACCTTTTAGTGCCATTTCGTAGCATTTTCCTTTCTACTTCTATTTAAAGATAGGAACTTTATGTTCTAATATACTCAGGTCTGTAATGGGGTTTTCCCATTTGCTTTAATTTGGTTAAATTTCCGGTCTTTGTTGGTCCAAATCCATCTTTTCATTATTAGTAAAATGCCCAGTTCAAGTCTCAAGCTTTCCATTTTATTCTGACTTTCTTTGTTGTTAATTAGTATTATTTGCGTTTTTTTTTTTTGGCTTAATTAAGACATTTTGTGATTGTTTGGTGTTCATCACAGCCAATAAGAAGGATGCTGTTGTGATAGATGGAAAGTTGATTGCTGAGGAAATTAGGTCCACTATAGCTATTGAAGTAAGAAGGATGAAGAAATCCATAGGAAAAGTTCCCGGCTTGGCTGTCATTCTAGTGGGCGAAAGAAGGGACTCTCACACGTATGTTCGTAACAAGATAACTGCCTGTGATGAAGCTGGAATCAAGTCTCTTATTGCTGAACTGCCTGAGGATTGTACAGAAGATGCAGTTATTGATGCCATATCGAATTTTAATGAGGACCCGTCTATTCATGGTATTCTTGTGCAGCTTCCCCTACCACAAGTAATTTCTATAACCATGATAGCATGTCTTGTTTATCTTCACAAATTTGCTCATATAAAAATGTAAAATATATGGATATCATATTAGTTGAAGCCTTATTAAACATAGCCATCCGAAATTCTAGTCTGCATACTTTTCAAAACATTTTTGGGTATCATTGCGTTGAATGTCTTGGCTTGCCTATAGTTGTATCAGTGACCTCTGTACTAGTATATGAAGATTTAGGCCTAATCATGTATGCTATATTTCTGATTTATCTGAGCCTTGTGTGATTTATTCTGCTCTTGGAAAATGAGAAGATAGGCCTAATGTTCAAACTTGATGCAATATGGCACCGGACAACCTAATATAACAATTTTATCTTATTGTTGGATAACTGTTACACAGCAACATTTTATGTTAAATAGTAATGTTCCTTAGCTGCTCTTGTATAGTGGTGAAAAATAGTTCAGGATTTGATGCAAGACCATTTGAGATGTATGGAAATTTGTTTTCAACAGCACTTGGATGAGAGCAAGATTTTGAATGTGCTGAATTTGGACAAAGACGTGGACGGCTTCCATCCAATGAATATGGGGAATCTCGCCATGAGAGGAAGGGAACCATTGTTTATTCCATGCACTCCAAAGGGTTGCGTAGAGTTATTGATCAGGTCTGGTGTGGAAATCAAGGGGAAGAATGCGGTTGTCATTGGGAGAAGCAACATTGTTGGTCTGCCCACATCCTTATTATTGCAGGTGATTCCACTTCTATAATTCTCATGGTCTAATGTAATGCTTTAACCATGCAAATGAATGTTTGATTATTTAAATGCTGTGCAGAGACACCATGCAACTGTTAGCATTATACACGCATTGGCAAATGATCCAAAGGAGATAACCAGTGAAGCTGACATTGTGGTCACAGCCGTTGGAGTGCCCAATCTGGTCCGTGCCAACTGGTTAAAGCCCGGTGCAGTTGTAATTGATGTGGGAACTTGCCCAGTTGAGGTAAACGAGTCATTCTTCCCGATTTCAAATGTCTTCCATATGCCATGTATAAGCCAATAGAATGTGATGAAATTTTGGACTTTGCAACATATCCTCCAGATTTTAAACTAGATACATGGATGGCAGGATCCGAGCAGTGAATATGGTTATCGACTCCTGGGAGATGTTTGCTTTGAAGAAGCAGTGAAGGTGGCATCTGCGATAACCCCTGTGCCAGGAGGTGTTGGACCCATGACAATTGCCATGCTGCTGTCCAACACTCTTGATTCTGCAAAGCGAACTTATAACTTTGTTTGATAATGGATGAGTGATTCAAGATCGTTGGCATAGTGATTAATTTTGCACACAGTTGCTTCAGCAAGGCATAATGGATGAGCAATTCATTTGACATCATCGGCTTCTCAAAAACTCAGTGAATTTTAGTCTCAGCTTCAACTTACAGTTGTTTACCTGTACAATGACCTTCCACAGTTCCACCCTCTGGAAATAGCTTTTGTAATTTTCCCATACAATGATAGTTTCAGAAAACAGTTGCACATCCAAGGATGTTCACATTGCATCAATAGCTTGAATATCTGCATCTCTTCATAGATTAGCTTTATCTTGCAACGGGATGGCAGGTGTATGTAACTGGCTAGCTAATGTAATATAAAACATTGTTTTGTTTAGCTGCCTGAGCAATTGAAACGAAGATTGTTGCACCTTTTTTTATGAGGGGTCCTGCTGCTAAATCCATTACATTAATAAGAACGGATTAAACCCATCGTTAGGTAATATACAGACATGTTACAGTTGCCATACTTTCGGCCAACCATTCGGGCCAGGAAAATGACAAGTCTTTCTCTAGATGCAATTTCAAAATTAAAAAGAATGAACTAGTACAAATGAATTTGATTGAAATCACTAAACATCATTAAATAGAATGCTATAAGCCTACAACCAAGAAAGATGGATCCCCTCATCCTTACACTTCTTCTGTGGACTGCACTGGTTCCACAACTGGAGGTATACAATCCACCTTGTAACGTAGGACCTATTCCAAAAAATAAAATAAAAAATGGTGTTATTTTATTTTACCCATCAATAATAAAATCATTGACCAAAGCAAATCCTTGCTAATTGATGCGAGACAGTTGACATAAACTACCCAATATGTTTGCCTACCTTCTTGAAAAATGCTGAATATGAATTATCCCAAATGAGTTTGTAGTTTCCAGCTATAACTGTGCAGAAGTTGCCCTAGAACATTGGGTACATAACATTCGTGAGGATTGAAAAGATTCTATCATATGGAGGCATGATTAGACAAAACTCAATAGCATCAACTCACTTGATCAGATTCATAGCGCCCATAAGGTAGTATCAGCTGAGGAATAGCCATTCATGCCAAAATGCACATATAAGATGAAAATAAATAAATGACCGGGGAACTAGGAAATTTCTGCTATCTTTTGATGTTTCATAAATGGAAGTCTGAAATTGAAAATCAAGCATTGCATGGAACATGCTTTCAAGTTTAACTTACAGTCTTTTTCCCAGAAGAATCCAAATACTCCACACTAAATCCAATATCCTGGCAAGAAATGACGGAAGATTAATAATATGGAGCAGTGATTATAAAAATCATGTAAAAATTGCATTTTTATGACACCATTGTTTGGTCCATGCTCAGTTCCAATTGAACCTTTTGAGACCACCAAGGATTTCTAATGGTCAGAGAAGCTGCACCAGGGAAGATACACTAATGTGCATCCGAAAACACAATGACTAACCTAATTTTCGGCATTTCTTCAATAGAGATGCTTATTGGTAACACATAGATGACATCCACAGAACATTAGAATGATTCATTACAAGAGCAGCATTAAAGCACCACTGCTCTACTATGCATAGATGATAGTTCTCAATTCTCATGATGAAACAAAGACATAATTAACTCAGCAGAACCGTGACAACTCCCCGTTCTACTAAAAACAACTAAAGTTACAAAAATCAGCCCACTAAAGTGGCTAGACAATAACAAAAAAATTATGAGTAGAAATCCCAAGCTAAAGGAGAGTGGTAGGAAAAAAAATACTGTTCAAGAACCCAGCTCCAGAACGCAGTTTGAGAACATACCATGTTCATCTTTCCTTGTACCAGAGAGAAATCCCAAGCGATGTACGAGTTTATTGAGTCCACCACCAGTGAGACCTATCAAGGAAATTCAACTATTAAGCAGGGTCACATATTTGAATAGTATGTACAATATCGTCAAAGACTGTCAATAGCTACAGAAGTCAAATTCAACAATGGGTGAACTATTCTAGAGCTTAGCCGTTGAATAATAGCTGTGGGATTCCCATATGCTATGCAACTAGAGTTGAAAAACAAAAATTTGAAATCAGTAGCTTATCATCTACAATTAAATTTCCAGGTTTTCCCCATTTTGCTATACACAGAAAATGTAATTAATAACTTAAGAGCTTTGTGTATTGTCGATATGAGTGAAAATATAGCCAAATTAATCAGAGAGCACTTCTTCACAATGTTGTTCAAGTAGTAAGGAACTCGATCAACTGCAATAGATAAGAAGTTCAAATATGAAAGAATAAATCTGTGTGAATATAATTCTAAACTAACCTCATGGGTTTTCCCCGCTGGAATACTTATCTCTTTGAATTCATCATTTGCCCTGCAGAAAGCAGAGTGAGAAAAGTTCAAACTCATAACTTTATCACTAATTTGCAATGAAATTTTCTTAACCTACCTCCCTTCTAAAGCTCCAGCAACCTCTGCCGAAATAAAAAAAGGGGCATTTGCAAATACCTCTCTGACAAAAGAAAACATACAAGTTAATACAATGCAAATAATATGGCTAAACTTCTCCTAAAACTGCAAACCGTCATCATGCATGTGCTGCATGACTGCAAAAAATAAACACAAAATGCCAGAATACCAGTGTACTTCAGAACAAGACTGCTTCAATTAGTCCAAATAATCACCTATTGTATGCAGTGAAGCAAAGAGTTCATATAATTATAAACTAAGGATTTTGTTAGGTTGTGAGAGGTCCACATTTGATGCCTGATGAGGCCCAGTTTATGTGTGTAATTAATCATATCTAGAGCACTTAGATCTTCAGGGGCTGATTTACTTTCTTATTGTCCAAGTTCTGCTTTTAATTTTTTTTAAAAAAAAAATAACTTCTATCATGGAACACTACAATTAACAGTTTTAATCTTGATAATACCATGAAAAGTGAAACCTTGCTCCACATTTAAATTTCTTATTTCTAAGGCCCGTTTGTACGGTCATAGGATATATCCAATTTGACCACAGAGGATTGCAGGCCAATGTGGGAATTTTCTTTATCTTCCTCTGTTTTCTTGTCTTCACAGTCTACCTTTTTTGGGGATTCAGACTACAGTATTTGACTCTTCAACTAGCTCAACTGAGTCAGTCTCAACCTAATTGCATTCATATAAATGGGTCCTTCTTTCCACTCTACATATTTAGCCTACATTTTGGGTGAAGTACAGAGACTAAATTTATTTTCCATACTCTATGCAGGACCAATTGTCTATAGTCAAACCTTTCCAGATTACTAATTCACACCTCAATGTGTTACAACTTCAGCCTTTAAGCAAGTGCACTCATCTATGTCATTTGTTACTGCCAAAATGACCCTCCTTTTGAATGCAAATATTAACCATAAGTATCTTCAGCAATTTTGCAAAAGTTAAAAACTTCCAATTTTAAGAAGCCATGATCAGTCACAAAGAAGACACAGGAAGATTTTTTGCTACGTGCTCTTGCTCTTCCTCATTTAGTCAAAAGAAAATAACCATTATCCTCTATAGAAGAGGATAAATATCCTTTAAATTTCAGAAAACTCAGGAAAAGAAATGTGTATCACCAACGTTTTGCTAAAACTTGTTCTGACTCAATAACCTTCTGTATATTGATGAACATATCCAACAGAATCAAGAATAAAGATAACGACAGTGAGATTCATTAAGGTTTTTCAGACAAACAAAATAGTTTGACAAATGGAAGCAACAATTTTCATGGAAGAACCATAAATATGTAGGTAAAAAAATAGGAGACATGAATGCAGGAACAGGAGTGGCACCTGATGAAGGTGCTGAACCTTTCAAACTCATGGGCATAGACATTAACAGCTTGTTCCAACACAGCAAATTGATTCCCGTTTCTGCTCAATTAAAATATAGCAGGTACAAAGGCAGAAAAGAAGCCAAAAGAAATAATTCATTGGGATTCGATATGTAAGAGTTCTTTTGCTTGCAGAAACTTAATACATCCAAAATGTAGCATGCAAAAAGCACACCCAAGAGAGAGAGAGAAAGAAATACATCTTACAATTTTTTGTTTTCAAACCTCCCCCATGATAGCGAAAGCAATAGCCGAATGGAAAGGACCATCCCTGTAAGGCTGTATAAAGGTGGCCCATAACGTTGTCTTTGCTCTTCCATTGGCCTAAACAAGGCAATAAAATATTCACTAAACATTTATGGTTAAAGAATTGCTGCATGGGTGTGAGCAACTATTAATAGAATATTTATCTTGAAAGCATTTTACTCCTAAAAATATGAATGGCATACCCATCATTGTCATTTATTGTTTTAATAAAATCTAGTAAAACCTGCATCAGAGGGGAGAGAGAGAGAACAAAGACATTAGTATATGACAAGATAACACAATGTTCCCAAGGCAAACATGTATTATGCATGCTTCTTAAGTCTCTAGATTAATGCAGAATGTGCCATTGTTAATCCTCAGCTTTAAATTAAAAGACATATTTAGCTTTAAATTAAAAGACATAAGAATATGCAACTTTTACATCTATGTATAAAAAAATTTTACACATCGATTCTACTGACAACAAAAAAACGTACATGATCAAACAACATTAACCTTTATCAAGTCAAATCAAATGATGCAGATGCAAAAACCAATAGAGTATAAACAATAAATTGAATAAAACTGAGTTAGATAATTAATGCTGAAAGGGCAACCTAACTATTAGGAGCAAGATACAGAATAAGAATGTGAACATAGTCCAGTCCGCCCAAACAAAAACAAAGGGAGAGTTAGGAAGGGATGATTATACCTGAGGAACTCCCACTAAATACTTCACAAGAGTTTTGTATACACCTGAAGCAGAACCGAGCTGTGCTAGCTGTCTCCTCCTGAGAGGATACTCACAAGCACACAATATTAGATCACACTAGTCTATGACACAATAGTCAACATGAAAACCCAGGAACCTCACCTATCCATTTGTTGTTTCCATAACAAAGCATACCGAGCACGTATACTTGCACCAGAATTAATCAAAGAATCAACCTCTGCCTGCTTATTCTTCTCTGATCGCTCCTTTTGTTGTCTGATGAGTGTTCCCCGAAAATCTTGAGGCATGTAGGTCATAACTGAAAGAATGTTCACAAATATCTTGTTCAACTGAAAAAACACCTTCAGCCTGAACTACTATCACTAATGAAATAGCAAGTTATTTTGTAGAGGGTGGACGACCAAAGAGAGTAAAGGGCCTCATCTTGCTAACAGTAAAATCAATCCTAAAATTTATACTACTATGATTCATGAACTATTTTAACACGAAACACATGATTTAACATTAACACACTTAATAATACTTGACTAAATTAATAATACTTGAATAAATGTTCAAAAATCTTCTCAAGACCAAACAAACATGCAAGAATATTCATGAAGAGGCATTTGATAAACTAAAGATCAGGCAGTAACCTAAACGTTAGAGCAAATTGGGGACCCAATTTACGAAACTTTACAGATAGCACTAGAATACTAACCAGAAAAACCATCAGAAAGAGAACAAATATACACATGGTGACACTACAAAGTCAAGAACATATAGCCTAATGTCCAACTTCCCAGAAGGATGGTCAACTCATACTACATTTCAGGAAAAAAAATGCATAAAGTTGCTAAATTGTTACTTCTATAATTTAGGGCAATTGAGATAAGAAAATTAATAGATAAAGAAGCAGACCTGTATTGAAAACAAGCTCAGAATTTTTAGCTTGGAAAGTGATTAATGTCTTTAAAGTGTTCTGAATGGAATCTCTAATTTTGCCAAGAACAGCTGCGAATTCACTATCTTCAGCTGTTGATGCTTGTTGAAGCTGCCATTTAAAAAAAAAAATCCAAATGAATCAAAGCTCATTACTTTACAAAAATCAATGAATGAATAAAATAAATAAACAAATAAAAGAAGAAAGTAACCGCAGGTGGCCAGCGAGAGTGATCAAGCAAATGCAGAATTTCTTCCATATGTTCTCGATTCTTCCACATATTCTCGTCTATTTTATGAACTGGATCACGCTCTGCTTCTTCTATTAACAATCTTTCCTCTAACATTGAATTGATTAATTAATTAATAGTACTCAAAATATTAAAAAAAAAATCTGATTTTTAAATTAGGAGAAAACAAGAGAAACCTTGAGAAGGAGGAGAATCCTTGATCAAATCAGAAGCAATAGAGCGAATCTCAGAAGTAAGACGTGAAACGTCGTCGGATAGAGGTTGAAACGGATATTTATCATAGTAAGATGCTAGGAATTGCCTTGTTATTGGCAATAAACCCTCCGTTGACGCCATTCTTTCCTTTTCTTTTCTTTTATGTTGATTTATTTAAAGATCGTTGCTTTGATCCAATATAAAAAGTAAAATTAAATTAAAATTAAATTGATTGAAATAAATAGCAGCACCACCTTTAAGAAGAAGAAGAAGACGAAGAAGAAGAAGTCAGTATTAGGATTCCAATGTCTATGGAATTTAACAGAAACGTAATATATCCACCTTACGCCGATTTAAATAATTGTTTTGTTTTTCAAAAAAAAACTAAGTAAAATTGTTAGTGGAGTAATAATAATACAGAGATCAAGTAATCTGTTATAGCATATCTCTGATAATTAATTAATTAATTTTTTATAAAGATACTTAATTAATTATAGTATCATTTTAATTAACTAACTAATTAATTATGATTTTTTTAACACAAAAATTAATTAATTTCTTTATTAATAATTAGCATTTATTAATATATTTTTTTATTGAAAATAAAATATTTAATTTTTATGTTTGGCGAAGAACGTCCGGTTTTGTGCAGGTTGGTGACCAACGACTAGTCACTTAGTATTTTTAAAAAAAATAAAACATAAAATTTTTATCAAAAAAATTAAATTCCTAAATTAAAAAAAAAAATCAAAAAGCATATTCGATTTCTTTATGCCTTAATTAATATAGGAACCCCAATGAGGCCATTTTATTGGTAAAATCTTTAACTCAGTTGCAACTTGCAAACCATTGATCTTTTGGTGGTGGATCACTTCTTGACAATTTCACTTAATGATGTTTTTGGTATAAACAAGTTTTATAAATTTATTTAGAATTGTATAATTATTATGTTTGATATAATATAAAGGTTATTTATTTTATATATTTGATTATACTATATGAAAAGAATAATCGTTTTCAAAAATTATTTTTAAAATGGAATAAATTACATATCAGAATTAAATCTAATGTTCAATAAATATACAATTTTTATTTTCTACCCTTTAAGTAAAAAAAACAAAATAGATAATTAGCCGATGAAGAAAACACAAAATAGCCTTATTAAAAACACAAAATTGACCCCATAAAAGATACGAAATTGAAAAAATACTATATAAATATACTAATACTTTTAGGCTCTTGAATGGCTGAAAATAATTATAAATTTGGTTTGTTTTCTTTTTTTTTCAAAAAGTATCTAGATTTTTTAAAATATGAAAATATTTTATGAATAATGTTTTCCCTTATTTATAGAAGAATATTCTACTATAAAAGAATTTTTTTTTTTTTTGAGAGCTGCAAAATATCTAAATTAAGTGCAATATTCATATATAAATATGCATATATCCTTGCTTTCTTAGTTAAAAGTAAAAATGTTATCATTTGTTTTCACTTTTAATTTTATATTGATTTTCAATTAATAAATTAAAAATAATAACTAGGATATCATTTAATACACCTTAATCTTCTAGTAGTTATAACAAGATAAAAATAAAGTAAGAGAAAAATAAACAATTATAGAATCTCCCACACATGAAATCTATTCTTAATACATTAAAGTTAATGTAAAATCACTTTACATTGCCGTTTAAGTGCAAAACGATGGCACTTCAATGCTAAATTTTTTAAATGGTCCCTGATTTTTTTACAGTGCGTTTGAAAAGAGAGGCTTAATTTCA
>CANYLF010326089.1:0-14437 GCA_948193215.1 Bocquillonia castaneifolia
TGTGGAGATGAATTTTTACCAATGCATCATTTACCTTATTCATTAATGACAGTTAACTGCTACGTTCATTAAACCATTATGTATTCTGCTGCATTTTTATCTTTAATTTAAAAGGAACTCTTGGCAGTCTTGATATTCTGATTGAAATGAACTCCATTAGAGTTAGAATAACTAAAAAAAAAAAACTTGTTAGAAGGTCTGGACATTTGTGGCACAGATCTTTGAGTTAACAAGCAATTACATTCAAGTAGAAACATGGCAAAGGGACATGGCAAATGGAAAGCATGATGAGAAAAATTATATAGAATGAAGTTGTGAGAAAGAATTTGCCTGTAAAACAATTCAATCAAAATATGATTTAGACAGTTTAGAGAGAGAAACATAATTCTAGAAGTTGAACTGATTGGTAAGATTAGATTCTAAAATCCATCTCTAAAATTATAACTTGTACGACATAAGCCATTGGTCAGTAATTTCCACTATATCCAATATGAATCAACTGTGGTCTCGATATATTTCCAAAATTTCAAATATTTTCAACTAAACATGGAAATTACGTTTGTCATCTAGGAGCAGTCAGTAATCCAGCATTCATTTCCAGAGACCAGCCATTCCTTATCAAGGACTTTCTTCTATCCTCGTCAAAAGTATGTATTGGTGTGCCAAGCACAACAACTATACATATATCTTTGTCCTGTCTTCCATCATCTTGAAACAGGACAGAAAAACATAATGCAGTCTAGATCCAAATCATATGCACATTCTCATCCAAAATGTTCATGCAAAAGAAACAGAAAGTATGACAGGTATATGTCAAAGTCATTATTTAGTTAGTCATTGAATCTTATTTCCAACAATTGCAATAGTGAAAATGTGCAATTGTGCATGACCCTCAAAGAAAAAACCAACAGACAATGAACACAAGAAATACTCACACCCCAATTTTGTGGCCGTGGCGGAGGGTCAAACTTCATAACCTCAATCTCCAGTGCCTCTTTGGCCTTGTAGTATGGAACATTTTTCACAATAACAGGATCTTCCCTCGCACGAACAGGATCTATGGAGATCAAGGCCTGTGAATGATAAGTGAACTCAAACCTCAAAATCTTCAAATCAAAATGACCCACATGCAAGTGTTCTTAGTACATATAATATAATATAAACTAAATATATAAAAGTTTGAAATGCAAGTGGCAACAGAAAGACATTAGGAATAAGATCAGAAAAGGCCATCTTGCAATGACAATTCACATAGAACCAGCAATAAAGACAACAGAAATCAAAAGGTTGTAAAAATGCATAAATCAAATCGTTGTCAAAATTATGCTGTCTTATGTTGTTTTAGAAGTAGAAATTTTACAAAAAGAAAAAGGAAATCGGAGTGAGAGTAAAATTTTAAATTGCTCATTTGTATCTGATTTTTGTCTCAAGGAAGATTTATGTTTAACCATGAACACAGAATAACTGTTGAAACCTACAATGTCAAGGCAATAGGGACATGTCAAATGTTTAGCCTTAAATATTACTACAGTGAACCTCACACAAATCATATGCCAAATATGTTGACAAATTTCAAATAAAAACATTCAGACAAGGAAATTGCTTACTTCCTGCAAATTCTCCCAGCCAGGATTTCGTTTTGCAACCACATCTCGTAATTGATCATATCGCATAGATTCCTAAACCCACAGAAATCAAATTGTTAAGGGGGTTCTGTTAACAAATATAAAATGGAAAACTTTGGCCCACAGCCTTATGTGGCCTTAAATATAGAAATAGCAAATTTTGAGCAGAATCAGCAGATAAGTAAATATTTTTGACTTAGCAAAAAAAGTTATTAAGCAAGAAAAGAAAACAGATGGAGAAAGTGAAGACAAGTCCTCAAATATTACTTAAAATAAAGCAAGTAGAAAAATACAAGGCAAGATTTTTTTTCTAAGACTTGTTCTAGTTTGCTTCTTGATGTGCTTAAGATGCAACAGCAACATGCACAAAACCATATAAATTAATTGTGCATAAGTGCCGTGCAGCAAAGAGACGTGATGTTTAAGCACCTATTCAGAATAACAAGACTGGAGAGAAACCATAAATCTACAAACACTCGAGTCAGCAAAAATTGAAATCTTGAACTTTCTTTTTTTTTTTTTTTTCCCTTAAGGAATAGCATGGATGCATTGCAATTACATGGTTTTCTTCACTTCAAAGTTGTATAATAAATACGCACAGGTTTTCCATCTGATTGAAGAGGCATTGTCTATGTTTCAACATCCATATTGGGCACCTTTTCCTGCCATGAAAATTGGGGGAAGCTCTACATACATTTTTTTTAAAAGAACGATATACAGCAGCTAGCAAGATATGGTGAATTCTTTTATGCCAATTTTACTCCAATAGATATGACTATTGTGTTAAAAATGCATAAGGAAGAAGATATTTGTGATATGTTACTAAATTAACAGTTTCATGAGTTACTCAAAACATTATTCAATAAAGAGCTCTCTTGAATTCAATTCTTTGAAGTCTGTTTGGTGAATGAGTCAATATCAATCTTGGCAAAACTTGGCTGGGTAGCTTATGAGTAAACTGCATTGTAGATTTTTGAGCCACTTGCATTATAAAATATTAAAATTTTTACTTGTAATATATTCAATTAGTGAAAATATACCATTGATCATTTTTCTTAAATACATGAATAAATTTAAATAATATTTTTTATGAAATTTTCATATAATTTTTTTTTTAATTCAATTTATTAAATAAATTTGAAACTCTATTTCTAGCTTGTAAAAGTTCATAAGTTGAAAATGAGCACAATAATACTCAACATTTTCCACTTGAGATTGATACAAATATAAGAAAGTCAATCTCCAACTAGCTAAAACTCAAATTGACTCAACTCATTCCATCCCTTACCCTTACTTTCACCACCCTAATTACTTTGCATAATTTATTGTGTACAAAGTTGTTAAGCATTACATAAGTGACTAACTGTTTGTTGCTTTTTTTATTTTACAAAACAGTAAACATATTGCAGAAAACAAATTCCAGTTTCACTTCCCACCCTCTTCAGCTTTATTATAAAAGAAGAAAAAATGAACACTTGATAACAAGTAGAGACATGCATTATCATTCTTTTTGCCAAATACCTCATCAACTAAACAATTTTAAAAAAAGAACAGTATCACCACTGCTTTACTTAATACAGGCAGAAAGATAATTGAGAAAATGAACTAAAGAAGCATACTATTCATGCAACAACTGCAATTAAATAATGTAGAAAATCACATAAATTATAGCACATAACAGAGACAAAAAGAAACAGAACAAACCTTGTACTGCCACCAAATCTTTTGCTTGACATCATCATCATAGTTGAATCCGCCCACAATTTGAGGCAAGGAAAACAACCAAAATGCAGCAATGCTTGGATCTTTCATGTTGTCTACAATATGCTAAAACAGCAAAAAAAAAAAAAAAGAAGATTACACCATCACATAACAATAAGAATTGTGTAGTATAAATCTCAAATGAGCAATTGCTGGTCTAAACTTTTTTTTTCACTCATTTAGCAGTTGAAACAATAATAGCAATAACTTTTCCAATATAAGAAAACACCCAAGCACAATGGACCAACATTGTATGTCTAATGTCTTAATAATCACAATACTTCAGAAAACCTAAGATGCAAACACTTGATAGATTATAACAGATAAAATTTGGCTTCACTAATCCACTTAATTGTAGCTTAAGATCTCAGCAGCCTCAGCTCATTAATAGGAAATGAAAGAAAATTATAATTAATGAAAATGAGCAATATATAGATAGGTTTGTTAGCAGAATAACCATAAACAATAATAGCATGCTTCCTCTATCTCACTCTAATTGGCAAAAATTACACTCTTTTTTGTCCCATTCTCATTGACAATTTTTGATGTTAGTGTCTTTTTGAGTGGATCTCCCTGTCTTTACCTTTAATAATTCATCTTTTGAAAAGATGAGTTTTTAAAGAAGTGCAGAGAATTTAATGGAACAAAAGCGTAAAGTCAATAGCTATTGTATTCAATACACTTCCTTAAACAATGTGAAACTCAATTTTTACCAATTAGAATGGGATGGAGGGAGTATATTTTAAAAGTAATTTTCTAGTTCTTTATACAATCCTATTAAGCCAAAATTGATTGAGCCCACAACCAACCCTGAAAATCTGTGCATGTTTGGTTCTTAAGCAAATTGAATGAACCAACATGAGCCCTTTGAGTAGAAAAAGCTCAGGTATTCCTGTTTGCTTAGTTAAATAACAGCCAAATTACGACAACTTTGATGTTCGAGTTATCCTGAACCCATTATGGACACGAAATAATTTTTGTGACTGCTTACAAACTCAATAATTCCACAAAATAGGCTGAACATGACTAGAACATAACTAAACTAAACACCACAAGAGAGCATAATCAAGCACCAAGGTTGAATGAGTGAGTCATTGACGTCCCACTGAGCGGCTGTTACGTCAAAAGCAAAAGTAGTTTTAGAAACCATGTTTGCAGAATTAGATGCCGCCCAATTAAAACAATACAAAATTGCAGCTTAAAGATTCTTAGTCCCATAGCTTCTGCCTATCCTTGTGGACTAAAGCAAATATATATTATCTCCACAATATCAATAAAAAAAAGATGTTATTGCTCTCAACTGCCCATGGGGAAACACAGCTATTTTCAGCATGTCAATGAACTAAGAGATAAGATAGATTTTGATGACCCCAATTCTCAAGTGTATAAAATTCAAAATCATAAAAATAAATGCTTGTAATAGGAAAAATAAGCCAGTTTATGGAGAATATAATCACATGTGAAAGATAATAGAATGTATGTGGTATATAAATGGAGAAGTCGAATCTTAGCACAAGCCAATTGATTTGTGCAAGATGAGTTCCAACCCTATATATATGTTCACAATAAAAGTTTGTCCAAACACTCTCAAGGTCCATGGAGTTTCTACACCAATGATAAATTTAAAAGAATGGCACAAGGCTAAATAATCTCACGATATTTCCAGTGGTGCAACCCTGTGCATCACAAGAACATCTACAGCCACAAATTGAAGAATAACCAAAAAAAAAAAAGCCAAACATGTAAAAGCTTAGACCATTTAATCCAATCAGTTGAATTTTGGCCATTTTAACTACAGTAAAACCTCAATAAAATAATATTGTTGGGACCAAAGAAAAATATTATTTTATAGAGATTATTAATTTATCGAATAATACTTTGGTTTATTTATTCAAATCGAGACTGAAAAAAATTATTATTTAATCGAGGTTATTAATTTATTGGATATTAATTAATCGAGGTCTTACTGTAATTTTATCCAACTTGCCTCTGTTAATTAAAAAAAATAACATTGTTATTGTGAGTTCACAAATGTGGAGAGAAGAAAACAAATAAGAAAAAATTCTTTCATAAATTACTTAAAAAACAATTATCACTAAATAGATAATTATTGCAATTAATAGGAAAGAATTAGCTAAATGCCGAATTTAAAATGACTGAATAAAATAGTAAAAAGTGAGGATGGTTTGACTTTTTTCTGTCAATGGATGACAAGTACACAAAAAGAAGATGCAAGACATAGTAAAACATACTCCACCTTTTAATAAAAGATTCATAAATTATGTACATTTGAGCACTGCAAGTGCACCTCCATATTAATTGATATATGAAAGAAATAATGCTTGCTTGTAAGACATGACACCAAACCTCATAAGGATAGTCCATCTTTTTCAGGATATTATAAGCTTTCCAAGGAGGTTCCATGATCTACACAAGAAATTGATGTACAGTATCAGGATTGGACAATTTGTTTTCATGTATTGTACAGTATCAGGATTGGACAATTTGTTTTCATGTATTATAAAGTAAAACGCGATATAATATGATAAAAGAATAAGGACACTCTTTACTCCCACACTCGAGCAACACAAAGCTGGATGCTGTCAACAAAATGAACTCACAAATTTTATCTATCAGCAAAGAATCTAGGTCATGCATCAATAACAGAAAATCATTAAAAGAATGGTCCAAAACCCAAGATTATTATTAGCATTTCCAAGCAGAACAATTATCTGCTTGCTGGAATTTCCACTATGTTTCTTTCTGAATGGAAAGAATACAACTCATCTTTTTCCTTAGTCACTTCAAGAATTACAGAAGCTTTATAACAAAGCTAGGAATGAAATAGCAGAGCTATTTATTTATACAATATGACGAGCAAAAAAACACACAAGCAGTCAGGGGCTATGAGAATATATTCTTAAAAAAAAAAAAGCCTAAAGAATGATTCAGCACTGCACTAAAGAACAAGGACAATATAGATGATAATGAAGATGCAATTGCAGAAGATATGTACAGTTGGTTGATAAGATGTTGCATGGTCCTACACTTATAGTTACATTTTTTTTCAGTTATCAGAACTGTGAAGGATGAGGCTAATACAAAGAGAGAACAGTGGGAAAAAGGAAAATAGTTGAGCAAGTAACAATTCAGAGCTGAAGTTTATGCATGCATCTAACTGAATGTCTGGAGCTATTTGCTAACAACAAAAACGAATGCAGTGAAACAAGAAAAGGGTGGGGAGAAGTATGAATTAACCCACATTATCAGCAGAGATCCTGAATTTTAATTTGTCTTTGCATTCAGGACAGCCCATCACACCCTGCAACATCAGTAAGCACAGTGTCAACAGATCCAACATAACAATTCAAGTTCAGACACTAGTTTGCTGCTATCAAAGGAGATAAAAACAACAGCCATCTGCCTAAAATAATGCAAAAAAAAAAAAAAACAAAAATTTTACAAACTTGAAATATCCATATCACTGCAAAGTATATAAAAAGAAGACTGCATGGTAAGGATACACATATCTGACAGGACTAGATGATAACAGTGTGAAGCACCTTCCATTATCAAGCCAGTAGCAGACAAAGTTTAATAGCACAATAAAAGCACCAATAATCATGCAAAAGGAGAGTAAAAATGTCTTAAGGCATGCATGGAAATATTAATTCACCGTTCCATCACAGGTTGGACACTCTTTCGATGGCAAAGGTATGTTTAGATCCATAGTGGATGGAAGGTGAACTAGCTCCGCCCGATTTTCAGCAATAGCTTCTGCAACACATTCGGCTGTTGCCTTCTCTCCACTGCATAATAATAAAGGCATTAGAATATAGTAAGAAAAAAATAAGTGAAAAACAGCAAACTAAAATTGACCAAACCTGAAAGTTATCCAGCTGTGAACATCTCAAACTAATAAAGGCATGTGAACCTTTCCTTCCATTCAACTCTATGCGCTGAATCAGAATAATTTTCTTCTTTTCTTCTTTTTATACGCTAAATTGTTTATTACTTTAATCACACTAGTTATTTTCTACCTCTCCCCTATCCTACTTGGATCTATATCATTTTCAGCAGCAGCAGTTCAATTGGTAATGTTAAAACTGTCAAAGCCATGTCAGCCAAGCCTGTCCTAATTGATCCTGACATATATGGCCTTCATATTCCAACAAATGCATTGATTCCTATCCAATCCCTTCTTATAGTTGCACACACTATCTTAACACTCATATGTCAGTTGCAATTAACACTCATATGTCAGTTACACTTGATGAACACACACTATTTGTTCACCATCCAACTCTCACATCCAGAAAACATAACCAGCTTATTGCTATTTCATACAATGTAATCTTCAGCCTAATTAGGATTTTACAGAACTATAGGAGCAGGTAACTGTCCATTCCATCTATCATGCTTTGATTCTTTTCTAACTTGATACTCTCCTTTAGAAGACACACTCTAGCTAAAAAATTATCATCCTAGAGTACCTTTATGCCAATTATACGACACCTCCTTTTCCCCCAGCATTCTTAAAGTTGCAATGCATATATATTTACTTTTGGTTAATATAAAAACATACGACTCCACAGTGTTCCTCTATAACCTAACTTTTAACAAGTTCTGGCACCAAAGCTGTTCACAATGCAAAGAATGCACCTAAAAAGCAGAGAACATCAAATGATACTAAAATGGATATGTCACATTACTACTGACTTTAAATGAAATCTCCCTAGTTTTCTTACAAGGAGAACAACCAAAAACATTTGAGGGGAAAAAAACTGAACTAAATGAAACCTGCAAAATAGACTACTACAGTACCACACAAGTAGGGGTCTCAGAAAGGTATTCCCAAGACAATCTTAATTTGAAATTTTTGCACAAGTGGCTACTCAAAAACTGCAAAAAAAAAAAAAAAAAGTAACCACTTTATTTTCCAGCCCAAGACATTTGCAATATGGTCAACTTTGACCCGTGATATCCATAACATGTAAACTGAATCAGTGCATAGTTTGTTTCTTGTAAAACCTATACGACAAATTATCTCAGTAGATGACTACCCCTAACATGAAGCTCAAGAAGCAATTGAAAATGTTACAAAAAAAAAAAAAAAAAACATATTTCCAATAGCATATTTAAGACCATGAAATAGCTGTAGCAGTAGCACCAATATTTAAGACCATGAAATTTTGATTTTTGGTCCTTGTGTGAGGTATTAGTGTCCTAGTTAGGGGGTTTCTTTTTATTTTTCCCAATTCATCTAAACTCTTTAATTGTATTATTTATGATAACTACGATTATAGGTATTTTAAGCATTAGGATTGAAATCTAGAAAGAAGTCATTCTGTAAAAGGTTTAGTTTCATCATTTGTACACTTTATCACTTTCTCATTTTCTTGGAGAACTATGTGGCAATAAGCTACCTCCTCAAGTTGTAATTCTTCACTTGGTAATGCACCTTCCCTGATCCTTTGCACATGTTACACCGCAAGGCCTGCCATCCACTGCAAGTGCGACAATTCCTGCATTGCACAAACAAATATCTTTTACAAAGCACTCAATGTCAGCTAGCCTACAGAGTTATTTTGTTACATTCCATGAAGACCATGATGATTATAAATAATGAGGTATATGAGGTGCAAGTAAACGTAAGTCAGATCACTTTCATGTTTTGAAGATTAAAAAGTAAAATAACCCTTTCCTTTTAAAATTTGTGTCATCTATGCCTCAGTTTAAGTCATTTAAATAAAAGGCAAAGCACAAGGAAAAAAAAAAGGCCTACATGCACAGTTTGGAAAAAAAATTAATGTTACTCGTATGCTTCAATACATGGAGGAAAACGAACCAACCAAGCACATTGATATACAAAGGTTATCCATCCAACGTTCTTTAATATGACCTCCATGATAGTTCTACATGTAGCATTTAATTGAAAACAATTACTATAAATTTAGAACAAATAACATTTAAAGCACCACTATTCTTTTTCAGATGAAAGAAATGGAACCATTTACAAGCATTCACATGTTAAAGTAAAAACAGAAACACTGCTCTGACACTTTGTTTTATGAAATATTTCACTGTAGGAAAAACAAAATGCATAAACACTTTCCTTTCATTTTGTTCCAGGTTGGAAAACAAATTTGTGATGTAATTTTAGTAGCAGAAAAATAACATTTCATCACACGACATGACAAATCAGCATCCAGAGTTAAACATAGAACAGAAAACAGATTCTAACATAGCGACATGATAAAAGAAATGGAATCAGTCATTTATGCAAAGGACAGGCACCTTTGACATATCACCTTCTTTCCCAGCTCTAAAGCAATGTCATAGGTCCCAAGAGTAGCAACAGCCTGCAATCACATAAGGAACTTGTTTAGATGATGCATGGTACTGAAAATTTGAATTATATATGTTTCCATGCATCAATTAGCTATTAAATGCAATGAGTATGTCAATAATTTGATAGCCAAGAAGATAGTAACCCACAAAGAAATTCATGGAAGGGAACCCAAACCAAAGATCCTTGTCATTCATAAGAAAATTAAGAATAACATAACCAACACCAATGAGGTCCTAGTTGAAGTAAAGGACAAAACACAGGGGTGGTAACACATTAAAGCTAGCATAAATTGCAACTCAAAGAAACTTCAAAGATTAAAACTTGGACATTGTTTGCGCATAGAAAGAACAATTCTGATCACCCATAAAACCACAAGAAAAGAACATCATATTAACTTTGACAATAAGCACAAAAGACAACAACTTGTAAAGAAACAATAAAAGGGCACCCAAAGCCAGCAACCAAATGAAAAATTGCAATTAGACAAGCATATAAAAGAAACCCATTAAGCCAATGACTAAGTAGAAGAGGGAGGGGGAGGAAGAGGGAGGGTGGGGGGAACCAAATGATTGTAAAATTGGAACCAAACAAGCATATAGAAGAAACCCATTAAGCCAATGACTAAGTAGAAGAGAAAAGAAAAAAAAACAAACCATTGTAAAATTGCAACAAAACAAGCATATAAAAGAAACCCTTTAAGCCAATGACTAATCAGAGGAGAAAAAATCAAATGACTGTCTAAAAATTTTACTTGGCAAGAAGAAAAAATGAGAAGAAGATTAATTACAAAGACAGAAAGATAAGAGAGCTTGGAGATGAGTTCAGGGACACCAAAGCCGCGAGGAGCAGAACCAGCAATGTCGAAGGCAAGAGTGAAAGGAGAGAGGACTATTTTAATTGGGAACTCAAAAATATCAATCAGTTGCTGTCCATAGTGAGAAGTGAAGTGTTTGTATTGTCTATCTGTGAACTGTTTCACACTCTTTACTAAACGCTCTGTTCCTCTTGACATTATTGGTCACTACAATTGCAGTCTGAGAAACGAAGAAGATAGCCTTTAGAGAAGATAGATATATAATATAAGGATAGCTTTATATTCCGAACTAGAGTTAGGGCAGCAGGTCCAAATAAGCCCCTCAAGTATTTGTCAGATAGTAAATAAGTCCTTTAATTATTTTTTTAAGCGCTTAAACTTTTAAAAATGGTCCATTTCAATCCTAAATGTGAACACCGTCAATGAAAGCCTATTATGTTACTCAAGTGAAGAGTATTAAAAGTGATTTCAAATGTATGACTCAGAGAAACTCCAATGCTAATCTTTATTTTATAGAGAATATTTTTTTATTTACATAGTATTTTGTAACTTTTTAAAAATTAAAAAGTATTAAATGTTAACTAATTTCAATGAATATTCTTTAAATTATCCATTTAATTTATTCTAATGGGTAAAATGAGGATTAATTACTTTTACCAATACTTTTACCATGAGTTATTTGAATGATAAAATTATCAACTAAAGATAAGTATTATAAAAAAAATAATCCAATAATAATTTAAAAATGAAATACATAGTGAAAATAGCTTTGTAATTGTAGCTAGTGAGATTAGCTCTGTATATAAATTTTTACATATAAAGAGTGGATTGAATTAATAGTTTTTAAAATTTTTCTTTATAATACATAATTTTTGAGTTTTAAAAAGTGTGTTGGAGATGCTCTGACTCACTAAATATAAATTAAAAATATGTAAATGTCAAAAATTACAAATATAAATATCAAAAATTAACTTTTTCATAAAATTTGTGTCTCCTATTTCACTGAATATCTCTATATTGTAACTCAATTTTCATCAAAATTAAAAAAACCTTCATATATTTTTTTTAAGTTTTAACATTTATATTTGTATTTTGTTTCCTTTATATTCATACAATTTTTAACTTATATTTAGTCGGTTATACATTTTATTTTAAGTAAATGAATCAATTTATAAATTTTAAGGATTTTAATGAACCGATTTTTAAAATTTGAGGGCTTAAATGAACTGATTTGTAAAATTTAAGGACTTAAGTGATAAAAAAAATAATTAAAGAACATATTCACTCTCTGACAAATAACACAGGGGCTTATTTGGACCTTTTTCCTAGAATTAGCGTAATCTTATTGCCGAACATTCTTCTAATGTGTCTAGTCCTATTTTTTTAAAGGAAAAATTACAAATAAGTACTTCTGATTTAATTATTTTTCACTTAGATATCTGTGATATTTTTTAGCAAATAACTACCTCATAATATGTATAATTATTACACTTTAATACATTATCAACTAATATAAAATAATATTGTTAATTTTTATAATATAATATTAATATAATGTAAAATTTAGTTATATAATACTTTTTTAAGTGAGTTATTAATATCATATTAATCATTAAAAAAGTTTAAATAAATTTTATATTTATTTAAAAAATATACTTACTTTACTTTTAATAAAAATAAATAAATATATGTGTGTGTTAATTTAGTTTACTTTAAAAATAAAGTGATTAAGTGAATGTTTAATCACTTAACAAACAATTTTATCACTTAAAATACATATTATCTTCATAGATTATAAAAAAAAATTTGATGATATTAAGTGATAAGGTATTAAAGTATAATGATTTTATAACCATAAGATACTTATTTGTCAAAAAAATCACAGGGCACCTAAGTGAAAAATGATGAAACCGTAAGGTACTTATTTGTACTTTTTTCTTTTCTAAATCTAATTTTAGTTCTAATCTTTTTTTTTTCTTTTGACTAGGGTTGGCAATAGGGCATGTCGGAACCGGAATTTACCTTACTCGTACCCGCCCCGATTATAATTAATTGTACCCGTTCCCACCCCAAACCCGAGCGGGTTATAATATTTCTTCCCCACACCCGTCCCATTATAAAATTAAAATTCATCGATCCTAACCCACCTGTTGACACCTAATTTTTGGATGCAGCAATGAGGAAGAGGCTCGGAGACCCACTGATGATATCTATGCATAAGCATATGATCGGAGGGATTTAGCTTTCTCCTAATCATCACAAATGTTTTCAAAAATGGTTTTAAAAATCAAAAATGCATTTTAGGGTCAAAACATCTTGTTTTCAAACAATTTTCATCATAACTTTTTCTACGAATGTCAGAATGACTTGAAATTTTAATATGTTTTAGGTTGGCTTGTTCTGCACTTTTTTTGTCTCTAATAAACTTTTTCAAATTAGACATTTAGGACCCTAAATGGCACCAACACCACTTGGAGTTCCAAACGTCACTTCCTATAGTGGCGTTGGTCCTCAACGCCACTAAGGTCCTCAACGCCATCACTTCATTTTTTATAGAAATCTTACGCATTTTTTACTATGTTTTCAAGATGAAGGTGATTAGATTGATCTCTTTAAGAAACTCCCATTATTTTAAAACTCTTCTAAAGTATAGAAATGAGACTAGATTCGTTCTTGGTCTACACCCAAACAATTAACTACTGAGTATGAATCCTATTAGAAGTTCTGTGCGTAATACTTACGCTTTCTTCTCACTTCCTTTGCCTATAAATAGGCACTAAGGTCACAGAAGAAAACTGCTCTCGATTGATCCTAGAAAAACCTTTTAGCTTATGATATCCAACTCTCTTCTCTTTATACATTTTATTTCATTTGTTTTTGGTGATTTCTAGATCAAGCTCTACCAAAATCAAATCCTAATTCTAAGGGACTCAAGCCTTCTTGTACGTGCATTCCACTTACTATTCTAATCCATCCGGCTGCCTAGTGTATCTTACTCATTCCTAATCCTCTCTGTAAGTATTCTTAACCTAAAATTTTATTAATTTTTTATGATCATAATCAAAATAACACGTCTTGCATTCATTATTCTGATTGATTCTTGCATTTGCCATACTTTTTTTGTTATACGTATTGTGCTTTTCATGTTTTTTTCCATAAATGGGTCTGCTTTGTTCTAACATGTTCTAAACGATAAATTTAGGCTTCTTAATTATTTTAAATGTCATTCTAACATGTTTGCATCATTTTTTTTATATGTTTTTGTGAATCTAAACGTGCTGCATGTATTTTGTTTATTCACAGTACGTACTGTTTTTATAAGAAAATGTCTATTTGTTAGATATAGGTTGTGTTGCCACTCTAGAATGATTTTAGGTTATTATGCATTATGTTTAATTGTTTTAATTGTTTATTGTATGTTTTATGTTAAATTAAATGCTCCAAAATGATTTCTGTTTAAATTTCTATTTATTGTATGTTTGTGTGTTACATGCAGTATGAAGGTTCTTTAGTTCTAGGTTGGCTTTTGGCCATTTAGATCCATTTCTAGGTTGTTTGCATTCATATTTTTCCTATGTTTATATGTTTTTGAGTTTGAAAACTCCAAAAATTACATTTTCTACATGATTTCTGTCTGTTTCTGTGTGCTGGATCGTCAAGGCCACTAAGTACAATGATGTTTGATCCAAATGCCAACATAAGGAGTGGCGTTTGGCTCAAACGCTACTAGAGGTAGTGGCATCCAGAACCAATGCCACTCCTTATGGTGGCGTTGGTGGAGATTTTTCCTTACTTTTCTGCCTTTTGTTCATTTGATGTTTTTTAATGCTTTCACGTGGAAATAAGCGATCAGGTAAGCTTCTATACCCTCTTTGGCAATGATTT
>CANYLF010326152.1:0-11275 GCA_948193215.1 Bocquillonia castaneifolia
ATTTCACATTATGCAGAAGATAAGTTATTACTATCATTGAAGCAACTTACCAGAACGCACACTGGCCATTTTATCAGACAATTTCTGTGAACCTTAAGGCTGCTGCTTTCTAACAACAAATAATCAAAAGTTTGAGTCATAGATTAATTATTTATCTCTAATTCTCACCAACTAGGAACTTACATTACATGCAATCAAAATGCATTCCTTACAAATTAAAATTCCGGTACCAAAATGAAATCTATTGTAAAGTTTAAGTAACCATTTTGACTCAACATCAAGTGTATAAAAAAGAAATAACCATGAGATGCAAATGCCAGAATGATTTTTTTTTTTTTGTTGAACAAATGCCAGAATGATTTATTAAGTTAATTAATTTGTTACTATCCACAAATCCACATGCATATCAAGGAAGAGTTCACATTGAAACGTTTTACATCAATGTTGTCTTGGATTTTACCTTATTTTTATGGTTTCCTTATATGAATATGAATTATTTTATCAGTGCAAGGATGACAGGCAAGAAGACAAAAAAAAAAAAATATATATATATATATATATTGTTTAAGTGCATACCAATAATATATAGATAGATTAAAGACAACCAGAATACGTAGTATATCTCAACAAGCACACCCATGCACAAAAGTTCATCAAAGGATTCACATGAGCTCTTATGAAAAAAACTAAACTTGTTTGACAAAATATTAGAAGCAGTGCTATACTTATAAAAATATTAAAAAGGTTAGATAGCTAAATATGTTGGAGATATATATTTTCAAATGTAATTAATAGCATTATCTTCTATATAGCTATTTATAAGGCATTTACATCTCATGCAGCCATTTACTTAAGAGCTATACATATCTATATAAGATTGATAAAGACATTAATTTTCAATATGAAATGATGTTAGTATATTTGGTAATGACCTATAGAAGCTATAATTATCTTCCAATGACATAAAGCATAAGAAGGTTTGACAAGATTATATTTTAACTATAGACTAAAATAATTATCACATAATCTAAATAAAATGCATGAGATCAGCACCATATTACTGTATTCACAGCTGACAATAGAGTTAGTCAAGTCCAAAGTCTGTTATCTATCCATGTCATTAACAACCAATTAAAGGGGGGGACAGAAAGGTAGGTATTCTTTTTTATTGATTAAGCACTCAAGAATATACAAAACAATCTCAATTTTTCTAACAAGCAATTGAACTTACTAGCTAGTAGATATATAGCTTTTAATTTAACTTTTAAGATCATTTATTCTGCTACAATACAAAAAAAATTAGACCTAATGTCATTGAAATCATAATGTGCCTATAGAGAGGGAGACCTTAGAAAAAAGTAGTAGCATGCTTTATATTTCCTTCTGAAAAAATGAAACACTAAATTGATTGAGAAAATCAATTTAAATTAGCTCAAAATCTCAATTGGAATCGACAAAAAAATTATGCATAAAATTAAGGCACCATACAATACATTGTAAGCTAATGAAGTCAAAATAAAATTCAGTATGGGATAAAAATATTAAGTTATAGTAATAAAACTGCAAATTTTAGCAATTTAATGAGACACAAAGTGTAGTCAATGAAAGACAGAAGGAACATAATGATAATGGAAATGAAAGAAAATATATAGAGAAGCTATAAGGATCAAAAAGAAAGGAGACCAACAAACCCAAAGGATTTTATATAAAGCCAATAATATTAAGATAAATGAATAGCTAGGGTTTTAGGTGGATGTCTCATTGGAGTTTCAAAAAAGACCAAATAAGGCAAGGGAAGAAGAGAGGGGACAAAAAAGAGGATTTAGCCATGAAGAAAAGAAGTGTCCACGTTTAGATAACACCAATATATTAAGCAGTCGTGTGTAGTCACAGTCATGTTGCATCCATGCAAGACAACCAATCAAAATTATATATATGTCCGTTAACCCACTTGATGATTTTTTCTCTTTAAAATAATCATAACTCATTTAGACAAAATTTTGATTAGCAAAATAAAGACCCATATCCAATCAAACATATTCCAAAAGCCCATGAATGAGTGAGAAGAAAAAAATAAAGGAAATGGAGAAGAGACAGCTCATTTCTATCAATAAAATATGCAGAAAAACCCAAGTCCAAGCGAAGAAGCCCTATAATGGACCCAAAAGAAACCCCACCAATACCACAATTAGACATTTCAGAAATTGCAAAATAAATTCTAATTAACATATAGTAACATGCATGTATAATCATGAATTATAATACCATATATTAAAAATGAACATTAATAATAAAATGGTATGAGAATATTATGTATAATTATATGCATGTATATATATTATGGTTATGTATTATTATTAATATTATTAAATATGAATATTTGATGATGGAGAAGTGGGTGGGGGGACAAGAAAAATAAAAGGAAGCAATAAATAGGCCATGATATTAGATTTATCAATAAATACAAAAGAGTTGACAGGCCTGGTTTTTGAAAAGATTGACCTGCATCTCTCTCCTCTCCTCCTCCTCCATCTCCAAATATCATCACATTATAAACTTCACTTCTCTTCTTCTCCTCAAGATGAGAGCAAAAGTTCAGATTCGCCTTGTCTCACTCAATCCCATGATCAAAAGTTACATCCCATCCATCTCCTCCATTTGTAACTTCACCTTCTTCGTATATATTAATAATAATTATTATGATCATTGCTAAAAAAAAGTGCCTACAAAAAAAAACCCAAAAAAAAAAAACAACACAGAACACAAAGAAAAGAAAAGAAATGACAAGAAAAGAAAAAAAAAAGATGAAAAGAAAGGGATTAAAGAAAAGAACTGACAAGAAAAGGATATTATATATGACCCAATAATAATAACATTAATAATAATAATAATAATAATAATACTAATAACATTATAATTATAATAATCTCCATGAAGTTTCATGAAGTTTTTTGCAACTTGTCTCTCTCTCCTCCATCATTGATTATATATATATATATATATATATATATAATATAATTTTTTATGGAGAGAAGATTAAATGTTTATATTTAAATATATTTAGAGAGTAAGAGAAAGAGAGTTTTTTGAGCTTATTAGTAATCATGAGAGTGGTGGTGATGATGATGATGATGATGATACATTGTTGGATCATGCCGGCTCATAGCATCTCTGTGCTGGCTATTATGGCTACTGTGATCTTCATCTCCATCCATTCTTGACGAACCCATTTGACTTGAACCAGTAGCACTGAGATTTAAATAAACCAATCTGGAATCAAGATTCAGAGTGGCAAGATTACTTCCTCCACTACTGCTACTATTATGTTCATCGCTCATTGGAGGGTAAATTGCAGTTGAAGTTGGTGCATTAACACTACTTCCTTCTTCACGTGAAAGAACCAATGCTGCTGATTGAACCAGCTCGAGGCAAAGCCTTAGTTTGTTGGGTTCAATGTGTGCTAATCCAGGCACTGCCCCCTTGAACAAGAAATCTGATGTTAGGGTTCGAAGAATGTCTAGTGGTGTCACCCCATCAACGGTTCGAACATTAGGGTCAGCATGGTGGTCTAGAAGTACGGCAACCATGTCTGGTGAGACCATTTCTGCGGCTATGTGAAGTGGGGTTTTGCCGGCCGGTCCGGCCGGGTAGTTAACATCGGCTGCACCCAGTTCAAGCAAGGCCTTAACTACTTCTCGGCTGCAATTTTCAACTGCATAATGTAGAGCAAATGCTTCATCGAGATTTAGTCCTTCACCCATTACCATAAGCTTGACTAGTTCGACATCTGATGAGTCTAATGCCCTTCTCATTCTTCGAATTTTTTGATCTTCTAGATCAGCTGCTGTCGTTAGATCATGGTGGTGGTGGTGGTGGTGAGGCATTAGTGACCGGCGAGCTAGCGATGTTTTCAGTCGTAGCTCTTCGATCTTTGCTACCACATCGATTGGAAGATGTTTAGCTAAGACTTCTGGACCTAAGCCTGATTTTGCAACAAGATGAGAGCAGGTTGTCCACAGTTGGTGCATATCTTGTTTTCTTGAAGCAATTAGGACTTTCATAACGTCCTCAATTAAGGCTTTCTCTACCATGGTAGCCAATTGCTTCTGCAGTAGAAGAAAAGAAAAGGTAAATTAATTAGATGATTTTTATGTATTATTGAATAAGGGAATTTCATGTTAGTGCTAAATTTTGTAGTTTAATTAATGTATTTTCTTCTTGGACAAACTTAGAAGCCAAATGTGGAAAGTTGATATTTTTTTGGGGTAAAATTTGGAATGCATACTGTGGAAGACAAGACTGGGGATCAAGAACTATATTTAGAAAGTTTTGGGCATGAAAGATAGATAGAAAATCCCAATTCAAGAGAAACACAAACTTTTACATGAAATCAAGATATAGCTTAGAAAATCTTATATCCACATCACTTGAATGGAAGTAGTAAGAGATTTCATTACCAGCAGCAAAAGAAACAGAAGTCAATTAAGAGGGGAAAATTAAACAAGAAGAAGAAGAAGAAGAGAAGCCACTGTATAGGAAAATTGAAACAATAATTGGATCAACTGGTACAAATAAAAAGGTGATAAAATTAGTACTATTGGAACAAAGTACTAGTAAGAATTATATAATGGAATCAAACACCCAATAGCCCCAAATGAACAAAAGAAAGTTTTCAAGAACTTCAAATTGAACAGAAAAAGGATTGTACGAAAACACAAGTAGAAAGAAAGAAAGACTTTGCTCTCACTATAGCCAGTCCTCCACCTCCACCACCACCACCACCATAAGATAATAATAAGGAAACTCAAAAGGAAAGGAAAAATCAAAAATAAATTTTCTTAAAAAAATTATAAAGAACCCACTTCAAAAAATCCCTTCCCACTTCCCAAAAACAAAACAAGAAAACCAGGTACCTCCATACCCACAAAAAACAGACATGAGTGACTACTCCCCACACTAATCAAGAAGAAACCTTCATGTGTAAGAAAGAGACAGAGATAAGAGAGAAGAAGCAAAGGGAGAAAGAGAAAAAAAATGAAAAAAAAAAAGCGAAAAACTATTGAAATGATAGTGATGATGATGAAAATGATGATAATTAAACAACTAACAACCAAGTGAAGAAGAAGACCACCTGAGTAAGCGAAGCAAGCTGTTCAACACCAAAATATCTAGCGGCAGCAAGAGTATCAAGAGCAAGATCAACGGCTGAGGTGCAATGTGTGTGCCAACAACCTCTTTCACCACAATTAGGCCTTGGTTCATGCTTTTGAGGGACAATAGATACTTGTCCACTATACAAGAACTGTAACAGCAACAAAAACACCTCATATCCCACTGAGTTTACTGGTATAACATTATTACCTCTCCCACCTCCACCACCACCTCCACCGCCACCTCCTCCACCCCCTCCTATAGGATGGTTTAACCTCGACCCGGATGGGTCCAGCCCAGATGGAGGTTCGGGTCCACAAAAGAATTTCCTAAAAAACAAACTTCTCGCTGCTAAAATACATCTATGAGCATGAACTAAACGACCCTCTACACTGAAAGTTACATCTGAGAAAGCTTGTCCATTGATCAACAGGTTTAGGTAATCTAAAGACAGGGATCTTAAAGAGTCTTCAAGGGTCATCTTCTTTTCTTAAATGTTTCTATATATTGTTTCTTGTTTCTTTACTAGGGTTGCTACTTCTGTGTACTAATAAAAATATAACATGAACAAGGGAAAAAAAAAAGAAAAGGGTTATCAAGAAAAGTTCAGAAGTAGAAGAAATTTGTGGTCATTTTGTTTACTTATTGAACTTAAAGAAGAAGAAGGTGATTGTGATGATGGGTATTTCGTTACTGTGTTTTGTGATAGACAGAGAGATTCTTTTCTCCCGATGGATTTTTTTTTTTTTTTGAAAGAGAGAGAAAGAAATTAGAAAGAAGGGCATTATGGGTGGCTATTCTGGGCGGCTGAGCTATTTAAAAAAAAAATTATATGGCAATGAGAATTAAATTAATTCAATAAATTTGTTTCCAATAAAATAAATTCCCAATAAAATATATTTTCGAAATTTTTATTTTATAGATGTTCATAAATTAGTTTTTTTTTTACTTGTAATATAATCAGTGTTAAAATATATTTTGGACGTACATGTTAGCGTTGAGGCAAAATGATATTCTTTATGACTTAATTGTGTTGACTCCTAGACTAATATGGGCCATCCCCCCATTTTAACAATTACTTTCCTTTTTTTTTTTCTCTAATTTTTGCCCCCTCAAATGTTTGATGGAAGGGAATTGTGTGCTTCTTACATCATTTAGTAATTTATTTTAATTCGTTATCAAGTAATTGTTTTAAAATCAAGAGGTGATGCTCCCTACTTTATAAGGTCTACAGAATTTAATTATTATATCCTCTATTGATGAACACTTTACATCATAAGAATTATGAAAGATCAATTTATTTAAATAAAATGAGTAAATTTATAAGTAAAATATCACAATTGTTCTTATTCAATAAATTAATTTCTTAAAGTTAGTATTATAAATAAAGAAAACTAACTATAATTAATAAAAGTATATATAATATTTAATTTTTAAATAATAAATGAGTGTTTTTTTAAATAAAAAAAATGAGTATTTATAGTTTAAGATAAGAAAAACTCCAAAAAGAATATATATATATATGAGGTAGTTACATTTTGGCCCCTGCATTTTACCATAACACACTAAACGCCGTCTCACATTTGGAAAATATATTTTTTACCCCTTTTGTTTTATTTTTATTATACTAATTACCCCTTTAAATAAAATTTTTATCATTTTTATTATTTTTAATTAAATTAAAAACAATAAATTATAGTTAAAAATGAAATATGATACCCTAGTGATAAAAAAATATTCAGATTAGTGCCTAAATATATTTTATTATAAATGAAAACATTTACAATTAGAGTTTAAAAGTATTTATATCTATACTGAAAAATATGTTTATACACTAATTTATATATTTTTATCATTATAATATCATATTTTTATATTAGCCATATTTTTATTTTTTATTGATTAAAATTAAATGAAAGGGGTAATTATTGTAATAAAAGTAAAATGTAGGGGTAAAAAAATATTTTTTAAAATGTAAGAAAACATTTAGTATATTAAGGTAAAACATATGGGGTAAAAAATAATTACCCTTATATCTATTGATTTGGGACTGTAGATGTGTTGTATAGGTACACTCTCCATCCTTTTCTATGCCGGGAAAAGAACTAGTAATTTAATTGTTTGAAAATCAAGGGCTCAAAGATGATAATCTTATATATTTTAAACTTTAACATGATTTTTAAAGTGAATTCTACGGTTACTTTTTTTTTTTGTTTCTTTGTTTTTCACCATTTGATGAAGTGTTAATTTCTTATCCAACGGTGATAAAATGACAAAAGAAACTTTACTCTGTAAAAAGTAAAGTAACCTTAGAATCCACCCGACTTTTAAATATGTCATATTTAAAATTGTCTTAAATAAGTGACACGCGCTTAAATATATTTAAAATAGATTAAAAAATTGATTGATCAATTCAAAAATAATATAAAAAATTAGCATATATTTAAAATTTGTATTAAAGCTCGGGATAAAAAAGACCATTATTCCTAATATATATTTTATATATTAGTAAAAATGTCTCATGCTAGTCGTTTTTCAATTTTATCACTAATATTATTATCAATAATTTAAAGTGCTAATAATAGAAAACATAATTATTTTAATATTTATATTGGTATACTTTAGAACTTATAATACTTTTATTTTACTCACTTAAATTTTTTATTTAAAGAAAAAAATGTAACAATTAAAATGAATATAATTTTAGTGAAAAACTTTTGTTATTAAAAGGTAAGAAATTTCAAAATTTTAAATAAAATAAATTGTATGTAACAACTCTTAAACAAATGGTGCTCCAAATGGGGTTCTAGATATCCGGGGTAGTAAGAACTATGAAAAATAATTTTTAAATAAAAATTGAAAATTAAGTGAAATATATAAAATTAGAATAATTTTTTGTTGAAAAAAATAAGAACTAAAATTGAATCATTAAAAACAAAAATAGTATGAGGCATTATTGTTTAAATAGTAAATTTAACAGAAAGATGGTAACATTCCTAAAAAAAACCAGAAAGATTGTAACATATACAATGATATGGTCCCATTCTACAATTTTCGCATCCAATGCTTTAGTGAATTAATTTTGTTATTTCTTTATTTTTCAATTAGTAGTGTAATAAATTTAGGTAAGACATAGAAATTAATTTGTCTAAAATTTAATATAACACTAAATTTATGGTGTTTTTAATAAAATAAAGGTTCTTATAAAACTGTTCAATGGTAATATTTTTTTTGCTAAGTTAGAGATTGCGTACAAAATGTTGGCAATTTTTTTTTTTTTATAAATGGAAATGTGTGGCAAAAAATAGTCTTAAGGGTAATTTAAAAAGAAAACTGACAATGAGCTGATGATAAAATTATAATTAATTAAGAACCTCTGCCTTTTGTAAATTTATGGTATACTTTGACCAATAATTTTAGTTAAGAGGTTGGACTATATATATAATTTTAGTTAATGTATTATACAGATATAAAGCAAAGAGAATATTGAAGTATTGTTTCATTCTTATTTTTTTTAAAGAAAACTCTAAATGTGGTATTTGTTTTCAATTATCAATTTATTTTTTGTATTCTCTCTTTTTTTTTTTAAATAAAAAGAGGTGTTTTATTAATAATAATCAATCAGTACAGCTTGTAACAGATAAATAAATTTGATTGTAATATAGAAATACATATAAATTATAATATAAAAGGTAGAATTTTTCTTTAAAATTCACCAATCGCATTGACAGATCAATTGTGGACAGCGCTTTAATTGCGTTTGGCACATTGAGAATAAAATCAATCCACTTGGTGAGTATATTGAATCACAAATCTAATAACGTATGGTAATCTAAATCAATATTGCCTTAGCATGGCATTCACTGATGACTCTATAAATAGAGTTTAAGAGATATGCATGATAGAGACAAGTCTTTAAACGAGTCCGATCGTTTAAACTTTAGATTCAAACCATTCTTTACTCCTATAATGGAAGATAAAATCTCATAGCAAGAGACAAACAAGCTTCCATTGAGGAAGAAAAAAAAATAAAAGAACAAAAAAATAAACATTTTTTTTATGAATATCCCCACCTAACAAGAGATGGGAAGATATTATTAATGAAGAAGATCATACATGCATAAAAAAAAATTAAAACTAACAGATCTAGTGATATGTATTTTATTCAATAAAAATTAAAACTAAAATATAAATATAATGGTCCACTGCGAATGTTTGTACTCTCTCTTAATTATACTATATATCAGGTAAACTCTTCACCTAATTAATTATCATTAAAATCTCTTAATTAATAGTTGTACCTGTTATTTTTAAAAGTTTTTAATTTGACAATTGAAATATATTTTCTTAATCACTCTTTTATTTACAATTCAATTAATATATTTTTCAATTTAAATACACTACACAGACTCAATTTTATGTTTTAATTTGTTATATTAAATAATATACTATTTTATGCATATGAAATTTGATAAATTAAAAAGGAGAAAAAATAATTTCAAAACATATTTTATTAAATTCATGTCTATGTTTTTATAAAATTTAATGTAAAAATTTGATCTTTGTTTAATATTAATATAATATGTTTATAAATATGCATTTCTACCCATGGGCGTGGGCATGGTTTAATTAAGTGGTAAAACCACTTGTGCTTGCAGGCTATACGCCTGGAGGTCGAGAGTTCGATCTTTAGGACCGCATGAGGAGAGTGTGCTTCCAAATGGAACTCGCTCGACTGAGATTAGTCGAGGCTCCAAACGAAGTCCGGATACCCGAGATAATAATGATTATAAAAAAAATGCATTTCTTATTCTATGTTATTTTTTTCAATTTATTTATTATATATTAGAATATATAAACTTGTAATGATGAAAATAAAATTTAATATGAAAAGAAAATTATACACACCATTCATATTTTTAAATTATATGTGATACATTCATAATTAATATATGTAAAAAAAATAAAATTATCCACACATCACTAATTGATGTATTTTTTTAGAGCGTCTTAATGTATATTCTATTTTTTTTTATGTTAGATTTATTATAAAAATGTCAAAATGCTACACTTTTCACAAATTTTTTTTTTTTATCTTTATTGTAAAATGTTAAAAAAAAATGTTGCAGTTAGTTATTATATTATCTTAATCAATTCATATATGTAAGCGAAAAGAATAGTAAGTAAAAATAAAAAGAAAAAGAAACAACATCAAAAGGGAAGAAGAAATATGAAAAAAAGAAATAACATAGTCAAATTAATAAATATAATCAAGTTAACAATGAAAAATCTATAATTAAATTGTGAATAGTACCAGTAGCAGCTAGCTCAATTGGTTAAAGACCAACTTGAACAGCATCAAGGTCGCGGGTTCGAGTAGCGCTTGCGCTACTTGGGCTTCCGTGAGAGCTACTGGGAGAGGGTATTTCCCATTTCCTCGCTCGGATGATTAGTCAGGACAACCGTAAAACTGGGCCCCGAATACACCCGGGGGTTATAACCTACCAAAAAAAAAATTCTGAATAGTTATTAAATATTAAATTTTGACATATCTATATTTGGTGTTGAATTTGACAACATGTATAGCACATATAGTAAACTAGCATGATACCTGAGTGATGCGTGGATTAATTTCAATTAATATAATGCTCATCACTTATCAAAAAAAAAAAAGTTAATTATGGGTTAAGGTACATTTTCACCCTTAATGTTATCCTCTGGGTGCAGATCCATCCTTAATATATTTTTTGGGACAAATGCACACTTAACGTTTTGAAACAGGAGTAAATTAGCACCCTTTTTTTGACTTTGATTTTACTATTTCAACCCTTATCTTTATATTTTTATTTTCTTTTAGTTTTTATAGTTTTTTTCTTTTCCAATTAGGTACTTTAATTAAAAAAATCAACACTTTTTTTTACAAAATTATTTTTAAAATAAAAAATTTAAATATATTTATTAAAAATTAAACAAATCTTATAAAATTTATGTAATAACCTAGAAATCTTGGATTTTATTTACTTTAGGAATTTTTATCTTACAATCTACAAGGAATTAGCTTAAGATCCGTTATAAAAATAATTAGCATATTTATATATTTTATAAAAATAAAATTCATTAATTA
>CANYLF010326175.1:0-18957 GCA_948193215.1 Bocquillonia castaneifolia
AATGGCACGAAATTGCTTGGATATTGTTTGCTTCGATGTATCCTCTCTGTAGCAATAGCGTCAGATTGTGGATAACTATAGTTTCTTCGCAACTAATGACGTGACTAGCGCACCCCATTTTTTGAATAATTCAACCAGTTAGATATATTTGTTAATACTTAGTCCACAATCATAATCATATGTATTAAACATCATTTTTTTTGATAATTATTAAACATCATTTACTTGTAGAATGCTTGGTTTATAATTCGGTCTCATTTATATCAAAAGAGAAAAACATGAGAGTGACCATGCATTTAGGGTTAATTCACCGAACTTTAATTATAAAATGGTAACCGTATGTCAATTTATAATTTTTTAATAATTAAATATTAATTTTATTACATCTGACGAGTATTTCACCAGTTTTTACTGATGTGGACATCTAAAAAAGAATGTACTGTACACATCAACTCCTTTTTTTCAAGTCACACAATAATAATATAACATATAAGTTACTAAACTTTCATTTTATTATAAAAATAGATACTGAACTATGATTTATTTCTTTTTAATTACTTGATAATTGAGAATATTTTTTCTCAGATGTCTTCATCGGTTAAAACCGGTAGGGTGTCTACCGGATCAAATAAAATTAATGTTTAGTTACTAAAAAATTACAAATTGAAATTCGGTTACTATTTTAAAATTTAAGTTTGGTGATTTCTAAAATAATTAACCCCATGCATTTATCATGAATTTTCAAGTTAAGAGTATCACTATTCTTTTAATTTAGGAAAGAGAATTTGAAGTTTAAATTTTCAGATTCATTATTTATATTTCAATCATTAGATCATTAGATCATGCCATAAATTTTTGAGAGTATATAAATGATGCTTATAAAATGTATATATATATATATATATATATATATGTATACATTAAGCACTTTTTTTTTGGAGAAGATATATTATGCAGTTACGAGTACGACTAATTTTGAGTTTTAACTCTACCAATGATTTATCCCACAAAAAAATTCCAACCATATAAAATATAAATCGTTGCCAAAGGAAAAGGACAAGATTGTTTTTATCACTCTCATGTCCTATGATGATAAACATTAAATGTAAACAAACTAGTCAAAAAGCAGGTCATGGTAGAATTTAATCGTGAGGAATGCTTAGAACCTTTTTCATAACACCTTCTTCTTGCCTTTCCTCTTTTTCGTATGACAAGTGTCATACTTTATAATTAATGTTAATTACAATTAATAAAACAAATCAAATGATATAATTGTTATTTTTATGTAACTCTTGGGTGATTTTTTTTATTACTATCTTAACCTATTTAATTTATTTTTAATCTTTAATCCTCTTATTATTTTTTCTAATTTTTTTCATTCCGTATTACAATTCATTTCTAAATTCTAATGACAATTTATCTTAAAAAATTTTAAAAAAACCTTAACAACAAACAGGAAACAACCTGACTTTTCAATGATAATGTTTTCAACTTTTCATGGTAATTTTATTTAATTTCGTAACTTTTTAATATTTTTTTATAGAATATAATGAAGACATCTTGTATTAGATACTACATAATTAAAATCATAAAAACATGATGAATTTATCAACTAAAGATAAATGTTAAAGTATAAAAATAATTTTCTGAAAAATATAAACATATTAATATAAAAAAATATTTAATTACAAATATTGTTAGGCCTGTTCCAGAAATAAAATCCATACCCAGAAATATCATTCCCTTTATTCTTAAGAACATGAACTGTAGATTGATGTCCATCTCGAAATGACACTGTTGAATCCAATTTATCCAATCCACGACAAGTTTCTTTAAGAGCAATACATTTATACCGTTAATAGAATTTGACAAACCAAAATTGAAATCACTTGTTACATTTCGAATTACAGTCCATGCATGCGTTGGAGATGGCAGCAAACTACAACACCTGCATGCAACCATATCATATATATAAATATAACTTAATGCAAGTAAAATGAATTCATCCCCTTTCTCTAAAGGATAAATATGTTACTTCCCAAAAAAAATTAAGATAATAAATAAATCGCCAAGAGTTGCATAAAAATAACAATTATATGCTATTTGATTTCTTTTGTTAATTGTTTTTTTGTATAAACAGGTATCCGAGCCCCCGTTTTACGGTTGACCCGACTATTCCTGATTGGGATCTGTTACTTGTCCCTCCCAGCGGCTTTCGCACAGAGAACGATCCTACAGATCGAACCTGTGACCTCATGCTGCCCAGGCGTGACCTTTGGCCAGCTGAGCTAGCAGCTGTTAGTTGTTTTGTTAATTGTAATTAACATTAATTATAAAATGTGCCACTTATCATACTAAAAAGAGAGAAGGCAAAGAGAAGGTATTATAGAAAAAGTCCTTAGCATTCCTCTTTAATCGTTCATAATATTTTATGAAAAAGTGCTAAAAAAAACATAAAAAATGTCCTGGCATTTTAACTATTAATTATAGATATTCCTCTTTTTTTCCCACAAAATTTGATATATTTCTCCTCTTTTATGTTTTACAAAAATTATTGATATATTTTAATATTTGTTATATTGTATTTCTTATATACTTTTATTTTTGACACTTAATAAAAATATATAATTTTTAATTTAATGTATTTTTTATTTCAATAAAGGGTAAAAAATAATTAAAATTTTAAAAAATATTTGTATTACATATCAAGTTATATGAAATGAATGCTATTTTAAGACTTGATTTTAGATGGTTTTTTTATAAATAATTATCTCCGGTATCCGAAATTTCAAAGGAGTCCCAACTAATTCCAATTCAAGTGTGGGTCTTTTGAAAGGGTTCTTGTCCTCCTAGCGAAGGTGAGCACTCTCCCATGCGGTCTTGAGGATCGATCTCTCAACCTTCATGCGCTAAGCCTGCGAACCCAACCGCTTTACCTCTAGAACACACTTCATGCGTTTTTTTTTTTGATAATTTAGAAAGGGTTTATCATCAACAATTTAATTTTTATATAAATATAATAATTTCAACTAATAGAATAATATAAAATGTATTTATATATCATATATATTCAATGACTATTTTAGTTCTATCATAATTGATATTTGTTTTTTTAGGTTATTAATTGATATTTGTTAGTATATATTTTTTTCATCCAAAAAAAACTAGTAATGTTTTACAAGTTCACCAAGATTAAGAAAACTAATAAATGTCTTGTATTTTTTTTTTACTTTTACTTTTACCCTTTAGTATCAAATTAAGAAAAGAATTAAATACATTGGAATTTAAAATCTTATTTATTTTCACGAATCATAGAGGGTATATTAAAAATTTTAAGTGAAAAGTTTTAAAACTTATCAATTTTTTTCATCAGAATAGGGTAAGACCTATTCAAGTTTCTAGGAGGAGCAAGTAATTATTCTACTAATTTTTTTTATTATATTTATAAAGCCAATGAAAATATTAAAATAAATATTTTTAAGTATATGCTTTTTACATTATTTAAAAATAATATAAAATTAAATGATTATTTTAAACGTAAAATATCTAACTATTATCTTATATCTATTTTAAAAAATTTAGGCAATTTTTTTAATAGTTCTTAATGGTAGATTTATGAGAGAATATGTAAAAAAAAAATCCTTTAGTTTTTTCATAGAGAGTTTTTAAGTTTTTAAAATTTTTTTTTTTGACCCAAATAGATAATATCATAGATGGTTTAAGTCAACTCGCAGTTAACGGTAAAGTTCAAATGGCTTGCATTCTGTAATATTATGGGTCTATTTGAGCTAAAAAAAACAATTAAGTGCTTAAAGCTTTCGGTTAAGAAATTGAAGGGCTTTTCTCCACCTTCTGCCTGGTAATTATTAAGAAAAGACTAAAAATAAAAGCTTTTTAAAAAAAAAAAAAAAAGACACGGGACCTGTAATTCTGTATATTATATTCTAAGAAACCGCTTCGAACGCATTTCAAGCTTCTCCATTATCTTCTTGTAATTTCCTAGAAATCACAGTCCAAATTCCTTTCTTTCTTCTCCTTCACTATACATATATATATACACACACACATCCATATATGAATTATTGTACGTATTAGTGTTTTTCACTTCAAAAACTCGACTGGTAAACCCACTACTCGTTAATCTTTTTTTTTGTTCAAATCATTTCTTCAATTTGATTTTCAATTTAGGGTTTCGATGTGTTTGAAATTGTAATTTGGTGTTTTATATGTTTTTACAATTTGTTGTTTGTCTTGAATGGTTGATAATGAAAGAAAGGGACAGAGATATTTTGAAGATATTTATCGATGACTATTCTCATTCTTTAAAATTATTATTTAAATTTTTTTAAAAATTATCATTTGGAATTGGATATGGACCATAATATGCTTGTGTCTCTTTCTTTATCATGCTGCAAATTTCCACAAGAAACCTGCCTTTCATTGACACACACATATATAAACATTGTGTGTGTTGTTAGCTGCTTGTTTGGTTATTGCTGATTTTGGGTATTTAATTTAATATAAAAGGGTATGTTTATTTGTTTCCTTTTCAAATCTTTAATCTTATTTTTATATATATATATATACTCTGTGTTGTTAACTGCTTGTTTGGTTATTGCTGATTTTGTGTTTTCAATTTAATAAAGAAGGGTATATTTATTTGTTTCTTTTTCTTTGTAATTTTTCTTTGGTGTTATTTAATTCAACTATTAAGGTTGTAGGCAGCTGCTATTTGGACATATGGTTAATGGTTACTGCATTGCTGATTTTCTTATTTAAATTTTTGTAAAGTCCATGGTTTTGCCGTTTCAGGGTTCATTTTGTAATTTTTCTGTTAATGTGGAATCTATATAAATATATGTGTGGTGTATGCATTTGCATTTGTTTTTGGTTAATTTTGGATTTGAGCGATCTCACCTGTGAGTGTTGCATTGATCTTACAAATCATAATTAATTAATTTTTTATCTTCTTTATCTTGTGATTTCAGTTGCTAGCTAATAATATGGTGGTCTGTTTTCTTTTTTGGCATTTTTGTTTATTTCCTGCTTAGTTTTGCTATTCAGTTATATGCCCTTTTATCAGTTTTCTGCTAGTTCAAGTCGACATAAGTCTGGAGAAGGGTGAGAATTACTAGGTCAGAAATTTGGTTTTTCTTTTTGTAGTTTGGTTATTGGTTCCTGGATTCAACTTTATCGTCAGTTTACTGGTTTTTAAAAACATTATCATTTATGCATTTACAGATAGATATGTTGGCTATTATCTCTTTCGGATTTGCTTAGTTATTGCTCTTCTGCTTATCCTCCTGCAGGAAAATCTTTTTTTTTTTAATTCTTTAGACCTTTTGGTTTTTCCAGAAACACATGAAATAATTTACTGATATGCTTTTCTTTTGCAATCTGAATACTATTTCATTTTTTAATCATCTTCTTAGGTTATTGTATCATTCTAATTTCTTGATGTATTTACTATGATGGTGAATGACCTTCCATAAAGGATAATATGCATAAAAAAGCATTCAGAATTTTCAGCAGAATATGATAGGTTTCACTATACTTGTTTTGATCAGAAAATGGGACAAGCTTTGGGTTGTGTTCAAGTGGACCAGTCAACAGTTGCCATAAAGGAAACATTTGGGAAATTTGACGATGTGCTTGAACCTGGTTGTCACTGTTTGCCTTGGTGTTTGGGGAGCCAATTAGCTGGTCACCTCTCTTTGCGTGTGCAGCAGCTGGATGTTCGATGTGAGACCAAAACCAAGGTCTGTTTGGCAACATAACAGAACTAAGAAATTGCAGGATTTTTTTGGATGGATATAATTATATCGTGACGTGTAGGAACTATTTAGAAACTGTTTAATATATAAATAATATAACAAGTGTTATGGGTAAAAACTTATTGTTTTTATCGTTATAATGTTAGATTATGCACTAAACATTTACGGAGATGAACGCGTGCTACTATCACTCTTCTGATCCCTGTTTTTCTATGTTCAGGATAACGTTTTTGTTACTGTGGTTGCTTCTATTCAATACCGAGCACTGGCAGACAAAGCGGAAGATGCTTTTTATAAGCTCAGCAATACCAGGGCACAGATCCAAGCCTATGTATTTGATGGTATGGAGTTTTATTAGCTTGAGTTGAGATATTAGGAGTTCAAAAATTCTATTAGTTGTTCTGATCACCTTCACCTTATCGAATATAAAGTTGTAATTACTCTATTTTAGCTTGTGCCCTTTGTTATCAGCGCTACGGCTTATGGTCTCTAACTATCACAAAGTTTATTATTTTAACTGCTGCAATTAAAATGTTGTTCTTTTTTATTAAACCAAAGAGGTTACTAATCAAAATCATAATTGTTCCATCTTCATGATATACTTAAGTTGAATTAGGAAACTAAATTGGCTATTAGAAAATGAATTTTTAAATCATATTGAAATATTGGCTCTTTTTTTATTTGAACTGGAGGAATGAAAAATAGTGGCATAAGATGTTGGATTTATTTTTTGGTCTAATAAAGGGATGGAAGGAAACCCCATCTTTCTGATAGCATCTGATATTTTTGGTGGACATGTTATTGGAATTTTTTCATGTGTCTTGGAAAACTATAAAATGTTCATAGTGTGGAAGTAGAGGGCATATAATGGACATTAGGAAAGAAAGTTCTCCTGTGAGCTTGTAGAAAATTTATAACTTTCAGTTCCTTTGTATTATTTATCAGTTTGTGTTATGAACCTTTTTACAGCTACTCATATTGCTCCTTCCTTCTTTAGTTATTAGGGCAAGTGTTCCAAAGTTGGACTTGGATTCAACTTTTGAACAGAAGAATGATATAGCAAAAGCTGTGGAAAATGAGCTTGAGAAGGTACTTTTTCATAAGATATTTGGTTATAAATGAATTCAAGATCTCCTGACTTTCCTTTTTTATTAATTTAATTGTTGGTAAATTCAGGCCATGTCACATTATGGATTTGAGATAGTTCAGACTCTTATTGTTGACATTGAACCAGATGAGCATGTCAAGAGGGCAATGAACGAGATTAATGCAGGTATACATATTACACTCTGTTTATCTTTTCTTTAATCGTTGTTTCGCCAAGAGTCGCATGGCTTAAATACAATCATTCATGTATCTGATATTTATCGAGCAAGTTGATTAATCTGGTTTCTTTCAGACCTTATAACTATAGATTGAGTGATGGGAAATCAGTGACATAAGAGAGCTCCCAATGTTATACACCTGTGGTGTTTAGGGAAACGTGACCTGATTAGCCACTGATCCAACTAATATATTTAGTTTATATACTTGGGAAATCCATGTCTTCAATTTTTAGGTTTTTGATACATTGAAATGCATTTAATATTGTCAAACTCCAATTTGTCAAGATTGTGGATATAATTTTCTGTAATTGTGGCTAACAGCTGCGAGAATGAGAGTGGCTGCCAATGAAAAGGCTGAAGCAGAGAAGATATTGCAGATTAAGCGAGCTGAGGGAGATGCAGAATCAAAATATCTGGCAGGTCTTGGAATAGCTAGGCAGCGCCAGGCTATTGTAGATGGACTGAGAGACAGTGTTCTAGCTTTTGCTGAGAATGTACCAGGGACCACATCAAAGGATGTCATGGACATGGTTCTTGTGACGCAGTATTTTGATACAATGAAGGAGATTGGTGCATCTTCGAAGTCAAACTCTGTTTTCATTCCTCATGGACCAGGTGCTGTGAGAGAGATTGCCACGCAGATCAGAGATGGCCTGCTTCAAGCCAATGCTACTCAGTAGAGTACACAGTTTGTGAAGAAGTTTGGCAGCGCCGTGGAAAGTTTTATTTACTTGCATATGGTACATCTAATCCCTGGCATCATTTCTGTTTCCAAATGCAAGTTCTCAATTTGAAGATCTTGGGAGAGAATTTATCTTAAGAGTAAGTAAATAATCATGGTAAATATCTTTCTATGCTTGGTAGAATGAGTGATGAACTCAACCGGTGTTAATAGGATTTGTGATGTACTTACGGTTGGTTCTAATATATTTGGTGCTAAAAATGTTTTTATCATCGTGCATATAGCAATTCAGGGTGTTTGCTGTTTTTACGCTGTTTTCTGATTCTTTAAAACTTGATAAATGTGATTGCGTGTTGTAATGATCGCTTTCAATTTGGGGGTTTGCGCAAGCTGTCGTATGCTTTTAATTTTAGAAGTCCACACAAAATAAGCATTTTTTTTTTTTGCCTGTGTGGACACCAAATAAGCATGTATGCAAATGAATCTTATATCAAATTTATTTCAATTGTATCTAATTTGTCAACATTAATTGAAATTTGCAAGTATGTTAGGGGGTGTTTGGTACTGCGGTCACTTCTCCAATTCTTTATTTTGAAGTTTTAAAAATAATTAGAAAAAAAGCAGGTAAATAAATACATCTCTAAAAAAGCAAGTTGGCAGAAAGCATTTTTGGAAAAAAAAAATTAAAAAAATCCAATGATTAATTTAGGAAAATAATTCAATTTTGTTTTTTTTTTAAAAAAAAAAGCTTTTATTCCCTAACAGGTCCTAATGCTGATTGCTGCACCATTCATTTGCTAATTTCATTCATTTACAACTACCCAAACTAATGACCTGAGTAAAAAAAACGAAAGGATTATTTGCTTGCAGCACGGAATTTCATATAACTAACAGCACATTGAAACTGGGTGAAAGAAATACCCTTTTCCCAGTAAGCTGGGAGCAAGACAACCCACTTTAGAGCAAGAGTACATCTTTCTACACAGTTATTGCAAAAGACATTACCAGTATTTGCAACTATGAAAACAGCCTGACTTGCTAATAAACAAACTAAATCCATGCATCCACTAGCAAATGAAAGAGCAAGAGCTAGCCCTGCTAATAAACAAAACAAGCAGCCACTTTCACTTGTGTCAGACAAGTCACTATTGACAGTGCTTGAAGACCAAAAGGTCACCCTTTCAGTTTTAACTGAAGCTCCGCACCAGAATGATAAAATTTAATCCAAGCCTAACTACAATTTAACAAAATTTTTCCAATCGCAAGTGCAAACAAAGTACATCAAGTCTAAACTTTAACCCCTTTGATACGGAACAATCATCGCCATTGCAAAAAAATTTCATCCGCAGTACATTTGCTGAAGACCATGTATACCCTTATCAAGGGCAGACAGAAAATCTAAAAAAAAAAACAAATTAAAGATGGTTCCTTGCACCAACTAAATTATTTTCTACAACTCTTAGGCACCAAAAGTAGTGAGACCAAATAAGTCCACAGAAACAGATGGAATATTTCATTAAATGAAAAGTATTTGCCATTTTTGCTCACATTATTGCTCTCTTCATATTTCCCAGTCATGCAAAAAGAAGTTTTCCTTAATTTAAGGCTTGAGAGCCAAAGCCAAGCCAATCTTAGCACTCTTTTCAATAGCCCTTGTGTCTACCTCTCCTGAGATGGTGAAAAGAGACTTGGGACGCCACTCATGCTGGATGAGAGCACTTACTCTGCCATAGTTGTTCACCCGAGCCTTCACGGTGGTCAAGGGGTCAAGTGCATGCTGTGTGCCAATAGTCAATGTGTTCTCATTGTTTGAGAAACTATGGGAGAGCTCCGCGCCAACAGCTGTATTAGTCAGTGGGCTCACAGAGTGATAATAGGAAGCATTCAGAGTATCCCCTTTGCCGTTCCTGTAGTAATTTCACAAAAAAGAGAGGGAGAAAGAAATGAAAAGATAAATGAGAGGATACCAGGAAAAAAAAAAAGCAAAAATATATGTGAGCTTCAGTATTCAAGCACAATTTTTAATCTGATATTCTTAAATAATTACTTTTCCCACATCAAAAAGAGAAAAGATAGAGGACACCTAATCCAAACTCCAGAAACATCATTTTCAAATTTCTCAGCATTTCCAAAATATACAAGGAAACACACTAGAATTAACACTAATAGAGTTCATCATTAATTAGTGAAAAGGATGATAGAATTTAACCAAATGCAAATAAAGTAGAGTTCATTATTAGTGAAAAGGATCATAAACTCTAATCTAGTGCTCAGTATTTTTATAGGATGCCAGATTTTATCTACTTGTTTTGCATTTGAACTACTTACAATGTCAGGGAAGCAATGAGATCCGCATTGATATAACTCAACCCTGCATTCAATTTGGTAAAATTCCCACTGGCTGTATCAAATGAGAGATCGGTCCCAACAGCAACAGCATTGCTCCCAACTACACCTGAGAAGTTAACAAGGGGATTTGCAGTCAACCCAATGCTAGTGCTTATCCCAGCATACTCATGCTGGTATTGGAGTTCCACCTATTAAAACAATCACAAGTCAGACCATAAAGTAATGAATGTCATCCAACATTCTACAATGCAACCAATAATGCAGCGAGCAAAATTGGAAACAAGAAATTGAAGAATTGCCTAGTTCAATCAAAACTCTCATAAATTCAGCTACAATAGCAATGAAAGACCAATATCAGGCGCAGCATACTTTTCCAGTTGTCAAGCAAAGCAACCAACTTGATACTAGGTCAAATAGGATGCTTACCTTGCCAGATCTTTGATCAGGAACTTTGAAGCTAAAAATTGCCTTGAGTCCAGGAGCAGGCTCATCAACAGTGATGGTGGTGAAGAGCTACAGAAATAAACAATACCATTATCAGAGCGAGAAGAGTTTCATAGAACAAGGCTAAAAATAGAAACAATTATTGAAAGCATCTACCGGGTGACAAAAAAAAAACTCAAATTAATAATGAAACAAATGCCAAAAGGAACTCCAGTGAAAATACAGATAGTTCAGGACTTACATTTGAGTTGGTATCAACTTTAACATCAGTAGTAATATTCTTGTTCTTGAGTTGAGTGCTTACATCAGCCAAAAACAACTCGCCCTTCTTAACTCCACCTGATGTCAGTGCCTGAAATACACCAATTCAAAACCCTATTATCTCAAAAGGCAATCTACACTTCAAAAACCCTAAAATATTCAAACAATTTCAAAACCCTAAAAATATCATATTTAAGCTTCAGCTAATCATAAATAACTAATTCACAATTCTTTAAAAAAATAATTAACACCTTACTCTAAAAATATAATTTTTCTTATATTTTCTTAGCAACCAAGCAGGAAAAGACTAAAAGAAAAAAAATAAAGAAGAGAAAAACTCACGATTCCACTTGAAGTGTAGGTAGTGAGTGTGAATTTGTGGTCGCTCTGGTAATCTTTGTAGAGAAGATCTAAATTTCAAAAATAAAAAAAAAAGTAAATGATAAATTAACCAAACAGTAAAATAAAAGGGCCAAAACGCAGGAAATCAGGAAAAAGAACAGAGTAGATTAAAGTACCTCTGGCTTTCTTGCCGATATCGGTGTAGAGACCAGGACCTTTTCCCATGATTAGCTGTTTGTTTCCCGAGAAAATAAAGGAAAAATGAAAGAATTGTTTTTTTTTTTTTTTTTGGCTTTGAAAATTATGAAGCGAAAGAAGGAAGAAGAACCCTAAATTAATAAATATCGAAGGTTGTTCTTTGATAGAGAGGTGTGATTCGGACCGTTGGATCTTAAAGAAGGAAGAGAGTTGCTGACCGTTGATTTTGACTTGGGAAAGGGGTCTGTTTTCTTCTCACTTGTGATCTCGAGAATCGGGACCGAATGTACTCTGCTCATATCCGGCTTCGCCCATCTCTTTCTATTACTTTTTCTTTTTTTGTTTAAGAAATTTATTTTGAACTTTTTTATAATTTTTGGGCCTAATTATATAAAAAAAAAATCGTACACTTTGAATTTTGTAACCAAATTATTCGACTCTTTATTAGTATTTTTTTTATTAAATTTTATACTTTAAACTTTCTAACAAAAAAATCATATTCTTTATTACTTTCTTCATTAAACTTTATAATTTCATTTTTATTTCTTTTTTAACATGTTAATAGTTGTTTCAATTAAAAATAATGTGATTTCATTTAAGAACTAGGTGTTATGTATATTTACATTTAAAAATTGTAAATTCCATGAAGAATAAATGTGATATGAGAAAACATATATTTTTATTATTAAATTTATTTTTTTATATAAGTAACAATTATTAAATTTAATTATTACATTTATCTTATTGATTTTCTTCTGATGCAAGTCTCATCTATTTATCTTCGCTAGGTATATATATATCTATAGGTGTAGTATATTATTGTCATTTTTTTTTCAAATTTCATGTGTCATGATTTTGATATTATTGTTCTAAAAAGTGTATTTTCTAAAATATTGTATATTTGGTGGCTTCGTATACTGATTCGTCAACTCTTCCTTAATAAAAAATAATTTTTAATTCCACAAAATTATCAAAAAAAAAAAGAAATAAAGATGAAAATATAGGATTTAATGAACAACATTAAATAATTGGATAATTTTGTTACAAAATTCAAAGTACATAATTTAATGAAAAATCGTTAAAGAATTGGATTAGAAAGACATTCAATTTGAAGTTTTTAACACATATACTCAAACATGCAAATCCAAATATAGAAGATTAATGCTTTAAATACTAACCGTAAACGAAGCTCAAATTTATCTTTCTAACAGTGGAATAACGGATTTGAAATTCTACCAAGTCACGAACAATCATAAACGAGTATGCAAGTCAAAAATAACCAACAAGTGATTAGCAGGGGATTATTTTATGATTTTCACAGTCTAAATACCCAGAATGTGAACATAATCTTTTGTACAGAGAGTTTTCAATGAGAGAGAGAAGATAACATGAAAACTTATTTTCACATATGATGTTTTTCTGGAGTGATTCACTTGCTTGTTGACTTTAGACTCTTTAGTCTGCTTACATCTCAAACTCCTAATGGATACGAATTTAACTATAAGTTAACAACTGCCAACCAATGAATTTAATACTAAATTAAATTCAATTAATTAATATTTATCACAAAATATTTAATTAATTATCCTGATAGGAACTTATTCCTTGGGCTTCAGGAAACGGGCTTTGACCCGTTATGGATGAACCGGGTTAACCCATCTAAATTCCAACACAATTTTTATTTATTAACATAAAATATGTTATTTAAATTTAAAATATTTCAATTGTTTAAAATTTGTTTCGTTGAATTTAATCTAATTAACATAACTATCCCATTTAAATTTGAATTGAATTTGTATCCATTTATTTCAAGATTTATAATTAATAATTTTTATTCATCAAAAAAATAATCAATCATTTTAAAATTTTAAAATAATCTAAATATATAATATTCTTTATCTTATGTTTATTCATATAAATTTATTATTTAATTAATTAAAATATTCTAACTATTATGATTTAACATCACTGATAGTTTAATGGAGAAAGTACAAAAGAAATATAATGTGATTTCATTATTTTTCACTTAGGCCCTATGATTTGTTTGTGATAAAGAAAAACCATGTAATATTAAAAGTATTACACTTTAATATCCTATAAAATAATATCATTAATTTTTTTTATAATCTATCATCCTATAATGTGTGCAAATGTGTATTTTGAGTCATAAAATTATTTTTCAAGTGATATAGTATCCATTCAATCATTTAAATTTTTATTAAGAATTAAGTAAATATATATTTTAAATTAAATTTAAATTTTAAATTTTTTAATCGTTAAGTTAACAATGAATAACTTAAAATATTATATAACTTAAAATTTTATATTATACTTATTGTATATTATAAAAAATTGAATTGCAACTTTTAAAATTTTATTATTTTAGTCTATTTGGTAAGTAAGAGCATGAATCCCTTGCACACATGACATGTGATATTTTCAAGTTGGCTAAAAATAACACAGAATGAAAAATTGCTGATTAAATTGACAAAATTTAAAAAAAATGATTAAATTTAACAGGCAATTAAAAGTTGTGACTAGATGATACGGCTTTTCAATAAAAAATGGGGAGAGGATGAGTATCAACTATATAGGTATAGGGATCAAATGATGGAAGAGATTTTTGTACCATGAATAATGATAGATTTATAAAACAAAAAAATTAACAACCTGAAAGATTAATTGGAGTTGAAGATGTAACTACTAATAATATTAAGAATAACATAAACAAGTTCTGATTATTCCCACTCATTAACAAGTTTCTTTTGCTCTCTTAGATCCCATAAGATCTTCATTTCAAAATTTTCTTTTGCTCTTTAAATTTAATATCAATTTATCCTTATATTAAAAGGAAAGAATATTAATGAATAAATATATTGTCTCCAACTAAATCATTGACTTAAATAAATAAAACCCTAAGTGTGGTCTTGTCTCATGACAAGTTAGATTATCTTGTTTGTTAACAAGGTTTTTCTATCGTTTTGTTTTGTTTGCGTTACTAATGGAGAAAGAGCTTCAGGAGCAGTGGGATAAACTACAGATTGATGAAGAGGAGGAAGGCAGTATAACGTTGGATGATAGTTTGGATGCTGGGGGTCTGATGTCAATCATATAAAGTGGAGCTTGGTTGGTCATGTTCATACTAATCAAACAATCAACTTCATTGTAATGAAAAATACGATGGCATCCCTGTGGAGACCGGTGAAAGGCATTTTCATTAAAGAAATCAGGGAAGGGCTTTATGTTTTCCAATTTTTCCACGAGAAGGATATGAATAGGGTGATACAATGGAGGCCATGGAGTTTCAGCAATAACCTGCTACTATACTAAAGACTTGATGCAATTGTCAATCCTAACCTTATATCCATTAACAACATAGAAATTTGGTCCATCAATTACCAGTTGGCTATATGTCGGAGAGAATATGTTAAAGCATTGGGAATTATGTTGGTGTGTTTATAAAGTCTGACCCCAAGAACTTTAGCTCACTGTGGAGATCTTATATGCGAATAAGGGTGGCCATGGACGTTTGGAAGCCATTAAAACATCATATGAAAATTAAAAAATAAAATGGAGAATGGTTTTAGGTCTTGTTTAAGTATGAACGATTGCCGCAGTTCTGCTTCTATTGTGGAATCGTAGGTCACTGATGAAGAGATTCTAATACGCCCATATGATGCAAGCCTCAGGGGCTGTAAACCGTAAACCAGGAGTAGGAAGTGGTGAACGGTGGTTGAGAACGGAGAGTAGGACAGCTCAAGGCTGGTCGGAGATGGAAGTGGAAGTCAACGATGGGAATCTTCATCTGGATTTGATCATTCAATTACCTAAAAGAAATCAGCGGGATGTCAACACTTTTGGCAAGAATCAGGACTTTAATGCTAGTAGTAGTAATATTCTCCATGCAGACGTTAGACAAGGAAAGTCTTCTAATGAAAGTGAATCCCAATTAGTTACGGATGAAAATATGGGAATTGTGCTTAACGAAGGCAAGAAATGTCAAAAGGGTGTAGATGGGGACAATCAAAGTGGGCTAAGTATAGAGGTTAGTAAGATGATTGATGTTGACTCAAACCCAAAAAAGGACTAGAGGCGGGCTTGGCGGGGCAAGCCTGCCTATATCAATGAGTACGCTAAGTTGGAATTGTCGTGGGGCGGGCAACCCACGGATAATTCAGGAACTGAAGGACTTGATGTCCTTAAAAAAGCCCAACCTGATTTTCTTGATGGAAACTATGGTGGATCACAACAAAATGGACCGAGTGAAAAAGCAAGTAGGTTTTAAAAGTATGTTTACAGTAGATGGACTGGGCCATGGAGGAAGATTAGCCTTACTATGGAATAATAAAATTTCTCCTAAGCTGTTGGGGGCCTCTCGTAATTATATAGATGTAGAAATCACTATGCAGGATACTCCAAAGTGGGGTTTAATCCATTTCTATGGGTGTCCAGAAAGAAATAGAAGAGCACAATCATAGGGGATGTTAAGGAGTCTATCACAACAGCACATGTCTTTCCTTTGGTGCGTGATTGGAGACTTCAATGACCTCAGCCAAGCAAGCGAGAAAAGAGGTGGTCGTCCTCACCTTGAAGCTTTGATCGATGGGTTTCGTTAAACAATTCAGTTTTGTGGTTTAACGGATTTGGGGATGCAAGGTTATCCATTTACTTGGGAAAGAGGAAAGGGCAGTAGGGAATGGATAGAGGAGAGATTAGATAGAGCTATGGGTTTATTGACTTTGATGACATCTTTCAATGGGGTGTACGTCCAAAATTTGCATGCTACTACAAGTGACCATTCACCCATCTATCTTTAGTTTCCCCAAACAAAATGGCAGGAATGGCACTAGGAAATTTAAATTTGAAAATGTATGGACTCAGGAGGAAGAGTGTATGGCTGTGGTATCGGACAGTTGGAAGAATGCAGGGGCGGTAAACATACAAGACAAAATTCAGTTTTATAGAGAGGCTCTTCTTGCTTGGAGCGATCAGGCCCGTCTTCGCTATAAGTAGAAAATTAGTGATGTGCACAAGCGTTTGAAGCGGTGGAAGGGGTGTAGGGATCAGGCAGGAATGGATGAATTTTTTCGGGCATCTAGGGACCATGCTGAACTGATGGACCATGAGGAGAAGTACTGAAGACAACGAGCCAAGCAATTCTAGCTTAAAACATAAGATAATAATACAAAGTATTTTCACACTTCTACCTCTTTTAGGAAAACAATAATTTTATTCAAAGGCTAAAGGATGATAATGGCGTGACCCGAGATTGGGATACAAGTTTGGACCAACTGATCACTTCTTATTTTCAATCTATTTTCAGTTCGGGAGGGGGAAATCTGGAGTTGGTTACTAGCCTTGTGAATCCGAAAGTCACTTCAGATCACAACTCTTTTCTTTTACAAGCTTTCTAAAGGGACGAAGTGAAGGAGGCAATTTTTCTATGCATCCGAACAAAGCTCCAGGCCCGGATGGCATGAATCCCAAGTTTTATCATCATTACTGGAATATAGTGGGGATGGATGTAGAGAATGCATGTTTACTGTTTCTGAATGATGGGTTTCTTCCAGCATGTCTAAACAACACAAACATTGTTTTAATTCCTAAGAAGGCCAATCCTAATGTGATTACTAATTTACGACCCATTGTGCTTTTTAATGTTTTATATAAAATTGTCTCCAAAATTTTATCTAACAAATTGAAAGTGGTCCTATCAGATATCATTTCAGAAAAATAGAGTGCTTTTTTACCTGGCAGGTTGATTACAGATAATGTGCTTATTGCCTATGAAATTGGGCATTATCTTCACAGGAAAAGATAAGGAAAAGAAGGTATAGCAGCTTTAAAAGTGTATATGAGCAAGGCCTATGATCGTGTTGAGTGATCTTTTTTAAGCAGGATAATGAGCAGTCTGGGTTTTGATGAAGCATGGATTAAGTTGATTATGATGTGTGTTACATCAGTTTCATATTCTATTGTCACTAGTGGGCATGAGATGGGTCCTTTCAATCCTTAAAGAGGGCGTAGACAAGGCGTTCCTTTATTGCCGTATTTATTTTTGATATGTGCAAAAGGACTTACATCAATTTTAAGTCACCTAGAAGTTAGAGAGAAGTTGCATGTGTGTAGGATTGCTAGAGGAGCTCCAATAATTTCACATTTATTTTTTACAGATGATAGCTTCTTTTTCTTTAGAGCTAACTTCAAAGAAGCAGAGACAATTAAAAAGTGCTTCGTTGACTACAGCCAGGCCTTTGGCCAAGTCATCAACTTTCAAAAATCTGAAGTTTCTTTTAGCACTAACACAAAGCAGAATCAAATCCATGAGGTTTATTCAATTTTGGGGGTCAAGCAGACTGGAGATCATGGGACTTATCTTGGGCTTCCTACTTTTATTGGCAAGAAAAAAAAGCTATTTTAATGTCATCAAAGAGAGAGTGTGGAAAAGGTTGCAAGGGTGGCTGCATAAGATGTTATCAAGGACAGGTAAAGAAATATTAATTAAGACAGTTCTCCGGGCTTTACCAACTTATACCATGAGTGTCTTCTTAATTCCGTTGGAATTGTGTGCGGAATTGGAAAGGATGCTTAATTCTTTTTGGTGGGGTTCGGGTTCGGATGACTCAAAAGGGATTCACTGGATGAGCTGGAAGAGGCTATATGCTCATAAAAATGGTGGTGGCATGGGATTCAGGCACTTGCATCATCATAATATTTCACTTCTAGGAAAGCAGCTTTTGACAAGGCATGATTCGTTAGTAGGGAGGCTGCTCAAGGCAAAGTACTTTCCTCAATTGAATTTTTTGCATGCGAGTCTAGGGTCAAGTCTAAGCTATACATGGCGAAGCATCCTTTCAACTAAGGAATTGTTGTCTGAAGGTTGTAGGGTCAGAATTGGTTCGGGCAGAATGACAAAGGTGTGGGGTGATCCATGGGTTGGAGGTGAGGGTATCTCCAGGGTAATGGGACCATATCTTATAGGGGTGGAAAATATGCCAGTTCAGGACCTTATAATTTTGGGGACTTGGTGATGGGACACTAACCTCATAAGGGATCTCTTTTTGGAAGAGGAAGAGAGACGTATTCTGGCTACACCTATAAGCCAGCGTATCAATGATGATGTTTGGAGGTGGCAGTGGGATAATAAAGGCATCTATACTGTAAAAAGTGCATATCATAGACTTCGGGTAATGAATGCTTCTAGCCAAGGAGATCAAAATTCAACAATATGGAAGAAGATATGGGCAATGCAAGTCCCTCTGAAGGTGAAGAATTTGGTATGGCGTATGTGTAAGGGTTGTATTGCAACTAATGTTTCCCTTGTTCAAAGACAGGTTATTCAAAGCAAGGCTTGTCCGCATTGCATGGGACATGATAAGGATATTCAACACTTGTTCTTCTATTACATAGTTACGACTAAGTGTTAGGAAGCTGCAAGAATCACCATTACCTGGGATCCCGAAAAAGATATATTAGATTTGTGGCAAGACTACTGTGAACTCAGTCCCGACGCTTTACATAAAGCAGCCATGGTTTTCTGGACAATTTGGAAGGTTCGCAACGAGAAAGTATGGAACAACGT